>JALNQF010000282.1:0-54162 GCA_028456385.1 Ophiosphaerella korrae | reverse complement strand
ATTAGAGCCCTTTTTAAGCTCTAGGAATTTACTCTTTAAAAGGAGAGAGACGTATAAAGGAGTTATCCCTTATATCTCTTATTTTTACACTAATATTAGTAAGTTTATAACTTACTAATATTACAAACTTACTAATATTATAAACTTACTAACATTACAAACTTACTAATATTGCGAACTTACTAATATTTAACTACCTTTCTACTTTTAGTTAGCACTTAGTAAGCTACTAGGTATATATACCTAGTACTTACTTAGATAGCTTTATCTACTATTTACTCTTTTTAGTTAATTGTTAAAACTACCTTATTAAGTTATCTTGCGTAAAGTCTACCTTACAAGTATAGAGAAGTATTATAGAAATAAAGATAGTCTATTATTATATAGATTATATAGATATAGATTGTTAGCTTATAAGATATTCTAAATACTAATTATTTATACTAAAGCTAAAGCTCTAGCTATAAAAGTGACCTTCGATGAAAATAACCTACTGTTCTAGTAGGCTCCCAAGGAAAAATAAATTAGGCAGACGTTGCGTCGTTCTCAAACGTTAACCCGTCCTCCTACTTGTCGCAAATAAGACAGCAACCTCAACGTTCGTCCCTCGCCTTTACCCAATCCCCATAGTGGCCTGCTTCCCCGCTCCTCTTCGAACACTTTACTTCTCCACACTTCCGTTAGGCCACCGACCGACGCGGCACAGGTGTCTCTTCACGTTATCCCTCCCTCGTTCGCGTAAAGTTCTGTCTCCCTCCGACCCTTCATGTCTCCTATTTCCTCCGCAGTCAACTCGCCGCCCTAGAGTTGCCTGTTGTAAAGAATTAACAACATGTAGTGCAACATCGTCTGTTCTAGCTTTTGCATACGAACGAGAATCGTCAATAACAATAAGAAAAAAATTGCGTAGGCGCACCGTATGTCTTGATAATTCTTTCAACAATGCCCGTGCATAATCAAACGAGGTGCGCCTAATCGCATAACAATAGTAATACTTCCTAGTTACGATCGAGTTCTATGGGTTCTGTTATTTCGAAATCCAAATGTTCAGGTCCTGCGCGACAAATCCTACCATACTTGTTACTCTGTTAAACTCTAAGTTAGTTAAGTCGCTAAGCACTAGAAAGCACTTATAGCGCCGTATGCGCTACGGCAGTTTTGTAGAATAGGATACGCGTCTTCATCCTCGCAATCGTCGCATCGCTGCCTAATTAACTTATTCCTAGGTGTCCTAGACTTATGTTAGATCTGTCGAAAGCAGGAGGGAAAACTTACTCTAGAATAGCTAGAAGCAATTCCCCCTTAACAACTTGAAGTATCTAGGTAAAGAACTTAGTACTGTGAATGTAGATCAAGTGCGATATGCTATTAGTACTACAGTCCAGCTCATCTACATCTGCATTGTCGCCTTCAAAGGAGCTCTTAGGAATCTGCGGAAGCCTACTAACTATTATCAAGAACTAGAATGACCGTTAGTTTAGGCTAAAAATAGTTAGAGAAACATACAATGCTTCTATTAATCTAAATTCTAGCAAAGTCATCTAGGGACTTAGCAAAGAGATTATCCTCATCCTTATTATCCTCTACGAAGTTGTCCGTTGCAACAAGTGCATAATCTACAACAGTCTAGCTTGGGTTATTATGCGGCTCAAAGACTACAAGGAAGTCATAGTTCACGTCACCTATGTTTCTATTATAATGTTAGAGCCAATGATAAGTAAGGGTATCAAACATTCTTTACAAGTATGGTGTATTCAGAGAGGAGCAGGCGACACGGATCGATTGCCCGCCGCCGCGAAGGAATCCGACGTGAAGAGACAGATGTGTCGCGTCAGTTGGTGGCCCAATGCAAGTGTAGAAACGCAAGTGTAGAGAAGAAAAGTATTCAACGGGGAATCAGGCCGACACAGGGAGTGGGAAAGGCGTGGGACGGACGTTGTGGTTGTTTTACCCTGGCGGGCCCAGCATAACCGCGAGTCACTTCACTTCCAGGTCACTTTCATCGCGAGTCACTTTTGATCGTGATTCTTTCATCGCGTGTTGCTCACCCACTTTGATTGTAGTCTCCTCGAAGAATCTCCAATGTTTCTCTTCCAACAGTCTCGTGTAATGGTCAACTGCTCGATTTCTGACATATCAAAGAAACTAACAATCGCCACGTCATTCTCATTCGCCTGCTTGCGTGTTTCATGAAACCTTCACCTTCGTAACGCTTTTGAAAAGTGAAACTCCGTGCCACTCATGGATTCATCAAGTTACTTCTTCAGATTTACAAGTCTTCATCATGGTAACGAGAGAAAGTTTTTACAAAAGCCTAGAGAAGAGTGTCGGGACGCGGCCCGGCGCGGCCCAGGGGACGGCGCCTGCAACGAAAGACTTGTGATTGGCTGCTAGCGAGAGCGCCGCCTTTCGTTGGATTGCTTGTGACTTTTAAATCATGGCATGATGTTACATAAGCAGCCCCCGCTCTCCGCGCTTATTGTGGCACAGCGATCAGGCAGCAACACTTATCTCGTGCTGCCCCGGCAGCTGTCCTGTGGAGAATCTATGAATGTACCACTTGTTATCATCAAATATTAACACACCAACCCTTGAAGACGAGCTCAAGATGTACAATGACGATGAGTGCGAGACATGTGATCGCAAGTTTGGCAGCCAGCTAGCTGCTAACCAACACATGAATGCACTTGACCACTGGGGCCCACGTTACGAATGCGACACATGCGATCGAGAGTTCTTTACCCAAAGCTCGGCAGATCAGCACATGGACGACACGGGACACCGGGAGCCTCAGTTCGAATGCGAGACATGCGATCGCAAGTTTGGCAGCCAGCTAGCTGCTAACCAACACATGAATGCACTTGACCACTGGGGCCCACGTTACGAATGCGACACATGCGATCGAGAGTTCTTTACCCAAAGCTCGGCAGATCAGCACATGGACGACACGGGACACCGGGAGCCTCAGTTCGAATGCGAGACATGCGATCGCAAGTTTGGCAGCCAGCTAGCTGCTAACCAACACATGAATGCACTTGACCACTGGGGCCCACGTTACGAATGCGACACATGCGATCGAGAGTTCTTTACCCAAAGCTCGGCAGATCAGCACATGGACGACACGGGACACCGTGAGCCTCAATTCCAGTGTGAGACCTGTAATAAGAGATTCCGTACCCAATTGTCCGCCAATCAGCACATGGACGCTCTAAATCACCACAAGCAAAACCACTGCTACGATTGTAGCAAAACATTCCAGAGTGAGAATGCCTTGAACATGGTATGTTCTTCATGCACACCTTGGCGCATAACTTGTGCCTTCACTCAAGTCCGGAGACGTTACTGACCATCGTAAGCACCTAAACTCGAGCTCTCACCATGGCAAGAACGTTGCGTGCCCCTTCTGTCAAGCAGATTTGACCTCGGGCAGTGGTCTTTCGCACCACCGCGAGACCGGTTCATGTCCGCGAGATACGAACATCAATCACCGCACGGTTTATCAGGCTATCAGAACATTGCAACAAATGCGACTTGGAACGGCTCCAACTACAACCGAGAGTATATGATACTCTTCTAGCACTGAACAAATATCAGGGCTAGAAGTCGTGATCCCCGTTTTGGGTCTAGACTAGTACCGCGATGGGGCCAATGTTACTTGCATTGGCGCTCTAGCGATCACTTTCGCTCGACTTGACAATGGGCGTTCAACTCGGTATCAGCGCGTCGTACGAGATGATTGTCCCAATAAAGGATGCTTTGCCTTCTATAAAGACAAAGCTATACGATGGTGTGCTATCAGGCACAGGGTGGTAGCGCCATGGAGAGGATCGGGCTGAGGCAGGTCGATGGCTAGGTGACGCGATGCCTCAAGGTGCGTGTGCGCATGCGCTGAATATATCTAGCATCTGATGGCTGACACCTACTTCGCAGGAAGCGGTCATATCTGACACTGGTGAGCAAACGCGCTTGATTTGGCAAGCAATCCCGGAACCATCGATCTCGAGTTACCAGGAACAGCGAGACGAGAGCTTTTTGAAGCGGCGGCCGACCCTATAGAAAACGGGCGATCACTGAACGTCATATTTGCGCGAGCGGATATATACAGGTCGATGTACGAGATGTCTAGCGCTCGCATGCTGATTAAAAATGCCAAAGCGCATATCCTTCGTGACGCCAACACACGACCTTATTCCACACTTCGAAGATAAAGCAGCCAACGCGCATCTTGAGACCCCCCGGATATCTATACCTTTGTAGTGTGCTACTTCTGCCAGCAGCCGAGTCTCCTATAAGATTTTAATGCAATTCACACTATTTTTGGTATCCCTCAATCTGTTGCCATCAATATGCTAGCATCAGGGTGATGCTGTCGTCTCCACAATGATCCGTATGCCCTAAGCCTTGGGGAAGCCTCCGCGCCACGGATGCTAGATTCCAGCTTGCTAAGGACTCCTCTACCGGCGATGGGTATTTCCTAATCGCTGCCGAGTTGGCGTGGCCATCGCCGCAGATACCTTTGAGACTCTCGGTTCTTGACATACCGCCTGCTAACTTAATGTAGACAACCGAGGATCGGTTTTGGGAAACCGTTCCAAAGAGTCGAAACGGCGCTGAAGCGCGAACTTGGTTTTGGTTCCTGCAATGGGGGAAACCGAACAGGAACCTGTATCCAAATTACACAGCCTCATCGATTCCGCGCTCATTAAGCCAAACAGCGTGCTACAGTTCTGCTCATTCACATAGCCCAATAAACTATCATGTCCCTTTCACAGCAGAAATCACACCTGCCCACGCCCTTGAAGGCGAGGCGAGCCGCCAACAACAATTTTCACAAGCAAATGAAAACCCTTGACAAGAAGCTCGCTAGGTTACAGAGCGACTACAATACAGACGTTTTTTTTTAGCATATCGCAATGGACGATTTCACATTTTCACGTCTATGGACCAGCCACTGTAGCCTCCAGGTCCAGAAACTCTAGTGAGCCTGGGCCCATTCTAGACTTAACTTAGCAAATTTGTTAACTCGGAAAAAGGAGAAGTTGTACCCTCCACCAATAAATAGGTCCGCAGCCTACGTTAGCCAAACCAAGAGCAGAGAGACAAACAAACAAAGTTCAACACAACATTGCGAAGCGAATTAGAAGAGGTTCTGATTAGCTAGGAACGGAAAGGATGCAGGAGCGAAAGGCAACTTCAACTACTACGCACTTTCGCACCACTGTGGTTTATCATCCCAACTTAATGAATATTTGTCTTCCATTTTGGGTCGCTCTCCAGCCTTTCCAAATACGTTGACTTTGTCTGTATCCCTCCCTCTCTTGTTCGCGTGAAGTTCTGTCTCCCTCCGACCCTTCATGTCTCCTGTTTCCTCCGCAGTTAACTCGCCGCCCTAGAGTTGCCTTTTGTACAGAATTAACAACAATTAATGCAGCATCGTCTGTTCTAACTTTTGCAACAATAATTGTAGATAATCGCAGTGACGATAAGAAAAATAGCGTAGGGAGAATAACACACAAGGATCGGGAGGGTATACGGGATTTTCTAGAAGATGGGTGCGTAAAGACAAGAACGGGTAAGCCATGCGGGACGGACACAAATATGGGCGGCAAGCAGAGAAGGGCAACTTCTTCCAGGAATTAGGATGGTATACGGGATTCCCTAGAAGATAGGCGCCGAAAGTCAAGAACTGGAAGCGCGGGGCAGAGATACCTTCCGGCCAAAGTGTCGCCTGATCACTGTGCCACAGTAGGCGCGGAACGTGGGGCTGATCGAATTCACATGCATTTCAACGAAAGGCGCGCTCTCCCCAGTAGTCAATCATTAGCGATTTGTCAATATTAATGAGAGTGAGGCCATGAAATAATTTTATGATGCAGCATAGCATACAGCTGTTCTAACGCCCGCAAGCGGACATGACGTAGAATCAACAAATCCAAGTGGGAGTTTATCTAACTCGCTACAGGCCATATTTTCTACCAATCGAGCCAGCTCTACAATCGAGCCAGCTCTACTAGCGCTGCTCTATCTGATGCTGCTGCCTAATTTCGCATGATCACTTTAGTAGATGCCTGGAGCGACCCTGCTTTTTATAGGTCAACGGACAGCTTGTCGGGTTGACAGCCAATCAGCCAACGCCACAAGTGTGCATAAGAACTCTAACCCCGGCCGCCTCGTAGCCAGTGCACGTGAAACCCGCCGTGCACGGCAGGCCCCTTTCGGCTCAGCCGCCGGGCACCAACAAATTTTGTGTTTTGTGTGTGTGTGTGTGTGTATTGGATTCGAGCCCTCCACAAGAACGTGATGGGAAACTCCCGGCGCCAATCTTTTGAACAGGTCGCTAATCCTCAAGACATATCACCAGTTAACTCAGCAGATCGTGAATTGGCGAAATGCTTGCTTTTCTTCAGCGCCAACTGAAGCAAGCGCGTAGAACGGCGAGAATGCAAGAATCACGGATTGCATTGTACATAAATGTATCTAGGAACGCTAATTTACTGTTCAACGTTTTCAAACGATGCCATCTGATAAGGACCGCTTATACATTGCTCTCTACGCCCGTGGCGGAACTCCGAAAATGCCGGGCAGAGAGGACAAGTCAGTGCCCATTGATCGTGATACAGACACGGATAACTACTGATCAATATTAGGTACCATTGGGCATTCATCATAGGCCCAAAGGACGAGTCAACAAGCACGACTGGAAGACGTTGCCACGCGAAAGAGTCCATGCAGGCCGCGTCCCCGAAGGCGTTCAGAATGTTTGGACTTATGAAGATTTCGAAATTTCTCTTCGACCAACAGCCATGATTCTTGTTCGTGTTTTGATAGGGAAAGTTGCCGATGTCAAACGGCTTAGGGATGCTTTTGCGAGGACTCCCATCCGTGCAGGAACTTCAAGGTTTTGAGGGCTGGAACTGCGTCTACTGGGTTCAAGAGGCCCTTAGCTACGCTGCACACGACGGCAAAGCACTAGGCACCTGCCAGACCGACTGGACGCACATAAGGGAACACTGTGATGTGGTATATCGCGAAGAAAGTTGCCGAACATCGCTTCGATGGGCAAGTGCAATTTGACCCAAACAAAGGTTGCAACATGGGACGCATTGGAGGAGGGGAAGGAAGTCTCAGCTTAAGGAATACTCTTGAATTCAAATCATCCTCCAAAGTACATACACCTTAGTCTCTCCATCTCAAACTCGGGTGCTATACGGACGCAAGAATTGTTCCACCTCGCTTTGCCATATTGCGTTTTGAGGGTTGGCATGGCGAGCCATGGTGTACTCCCAATAGTAAGGCATCCATCATGCAGCAGTCCCCCAATCAAGAATAGCTACCACACTGTCACCATCAAGCAGTATGTTGGACGTGCTCAGGTCGCCGTGGGTAAGCACCGGTGGACGAGTAGTTATGGACTCATGGAATGGAAATCAACTTGTGCATGTCCGAAATAACATCAGGACTTAGCAAGCTGCTAGCCATGCCCTTTGAGCGACTTTGAAGTTACATTGTTCCTAAGTGCCAGGTGGAAGTCGGAAATGGTGCTGAAAGGGCCCCAAGACGACTTGTGAGGAAGCCGATAGTCGTGAAGCGGCCCACCACCGTCCATGTCGCATATGGCAGTCATCTTAGTGGGTACGGACCGGAAGCTCTTCAATCATTCCCTTCAGCTGCTTCAGAATTGAATCCTTTGATGTGCTTGAAAGCAAGTGCCATCTCTTTGCTAGGATTTCGCCATGAACTCTTTCCATAAGTATGTAGGTTTTCCCTCGGTATACGAAAGCATGGTGGACCGCTGGAACCGGTATAGAAGTGTGCTTTCCAATGAATTCAAGGGCGTGCGCCTCCGCAAGAGTAACCGTCTCCCCGAATTTGATGCAGAGGTTGAGACAGATTATGGCGCCGCCAGGGCATGTGAACAGCTTCCTGGCCCACCTCAACGTGGCCAACTTGACAAGGAAGAGTGTGGAGAATTGTAGTGCGCGTGACCTGAGCGACATCTGTCCGCTTTCGTACGTTGCGCGAGCTTGATGGAGGATAAGGTTAGTGTTGTTGTTTGCTGCGGGAGCGAAGGACTTCTGCTGGCGGTGGGCTATCCCAACTCAGATTAGTGCCACCCCTGTGCTTGGCGGCGGATATTTATATATATGAGCCAATCATATGGATCATTGAATTGACATGCATGACGACATCGTAAGCATCTCCACACCAACCTTCACATCGAGTTCACCATTATCAACCAACGCGATTCGTTCAAATCATATCAGTCTTGCCATCGGAGAGAATGCTTAGAGCTCTCGGGCTCCGCCTAGTTGTGACCAAGAATCGCGGCAAGGTCGCCAAATATGTGGTTAAGTCATTCTTCGCCAACCGACCGCCCTGCCTCAGCTTAGTTGCTACGAAAGTTTCCAGCAAGGTCCCTAAATATATAGCTAGACAATTCCACACCAGCCCGTTATATCATAGCAATTGCGACTTCGGCAGCCCTTGCGACTGCATCGACTGCAGAGAAGCTGCCAAAAGCCCCGTCTGCGAAATTTGCACAGTCCGCCCAACTACGAATCAGTCTTGGGGACGGTCTTACGATCGCAAAGGTGTCTCGGGTTATACTTCCACCTCATTCTGCGACCTGTGCTGGAAGGTGCACCTGAAGGAAGCGAGTAAGAGAGCACTGGAGAAGAAGAAAATTCTGGCCTTACGCAAGGACAAGGTGGACAAGATGCTAGAATATGTGAGGGGACTCCACTCCATGGAACAAGTTCCTATCGCCTACGCCGTCGACAAGCTTATGTCCGATATAAGATCCGTGAAGCGCTTTAGCAACTCACGGCGGTGGTATCAGCGGCATCTTTTAGACCACCTATCCCAGGATTTAGGAATTGTGAAAACGCGGAATAGATACGTGTGCGATAAACGACGGGTTGACGCTATGGATTTCAAACTGTGGCGCTTCTATGATTCGCTAGATGTCGATGTTTAACAGCCTCAACTGATTCAACATCTACTTTGACATGGCGCGAAAGTCTATCTATCTTGGACGGAAACCCTGAGATCCAACCGCCAAAAGGACGGAGCGAGGTTACGTATGGGCCGCGTTTTCGGATGTCTAGTGATCTCCCCAGCTGGCCTGGCGTTCCACAGGTACAAAAAGAAATCAGAGCTGCACTCCGTGACGCCAGTCTGTTCACTGGGGAATCCGGCTGAAGGCGGGGTTAGGTATGCCATCACAATCTCAAGTTGGCGTTATTGGGCAGTGACTTTTACTGCACCAATTTGGCGACGCTTGGGTGGGCCGTAGGAGCGGACCGGCAAGTTAAGCATAATCTACTGAAATATATTATTATATTGAGCGATGGAACATTGTGTGCGCGAAGAAGTTCACACCCTCTCAGCCGCACGAATTGTATAGCAAATGTGTAATTTCACATAGTTATACGATGCTCTTGTTAAGATAAAGCATTTGCCGCTACTTGGAAGGTTTATGGGGGATTAAGTGAATCGATTTTTGCTGATGGGTGATGACTCCGGCTCCGGAGGCTTAGCATAGTCTGCGCCAACACGCCCCCACCTCGTCGCGTTCTAGCCATCTTTCAGCCTCAAACATCCACCACCCGATTCGTATCCGACACCTCCCCTACCATCTTTTTAGCTACGGCGGGGTTGGCAGCTTGGCGATCGTCACGCTCGTGCGCTGAGCTAATTAGATTGGCCGCACTAGCTTAAGCGAGCTAATTAACAGATGTCGCAAGCTAGAGCTCTGCTCCATAGGATTCAGGTAAGCCCGCAGCAGTAAGCGAGCCGCACGAGCCATTCGAGCTGCTCCACTGTATGTATATAAGTAGCCCAGCTCAGATAGCTCTTCAATCAATCATCATCTCCTACTCATTCCTGAGCTCGCATCTCGCAACAGTTATGAGCCCGGTTCGCGCGGTGTCTTCTGCGCAAGCAACTTCTGGACGGTTGATTACTGCGGTGGGTGACCACAACCGGCATCGCCGGCGTGTTATTCGCTTGAGCCTACCTCTTATCGAGCAGCTATAAGAACATAGCTCCAAATAAAGTAGCAGAGCGGCACGATTAGGTCATTGGCGCTGCGCCGGCCTTCAAGGCCTCGCGCCGGATCCACAGGGTGCGAAGTGACGTACCAGCCTCAATGGCTCCTTGCCAGCTCCATGTAGCTGACATACTGCCCCGGCATATAAGGGGGTGTGCCGCAAGTGCGTATTAGTATATATACTGGTCCAGGCAGCAGAATACCGAGCTTGAGTGAGCTCGGGCTCCTATTTTGCTGCGCAACAACCCCGCCGCAGCTAAAAGATAGCAGCCTCGGCCCCCACGAACAAAGGAATCGAACAAAGGACCTTACGTGCAAGGAGATGGACTACGTTAGCACAACTGATACAACAAAGAAACCAGCACCCTAACGGAAGGAGTGCTGAGGATCTGGCTCGCCGCCGTCTCGAGAGACCTAGCCGAGACCGCCGCAGCGTAGATACATAGATAGAGTGCAGGGCCAGAGACAGACACATAGAGCAATCAATCAACTCAATTCTAACTCTACTTCACATCCATCAATTTGTGACCCGACAATCTGACAACTATACAGCGTCATGATTTCTATTGTATCGGCCCCGCCCCCGACTAGTACCAGAGTTCTCAAGGGTCTCGAGTATTCCGGGGAACCTTTGTTACACACAGGCACTGGTAATCTAGCTAGAGTAGCGATTGATCAGCGCCTATCACTCCAAGACAGGCTACTGCGGATACGTATGTGCGACAGTCTTATATTGCCACTCCCTTGGCACGTTTTGATATTGGCTCGCTTAACTTTGATCAGCAGCTAGCGTTCGGCGAACGGGGCGAATTTTTACAGTATCTTGCCTCAATGATAACAGTCACGTGTAGAGCACCCTACTTCTAAAAGGACGGCATGGTTCGACGATTAAAGCGTGAAACAGCGGGAGCAAGGCGGCTCTTCACGTGACTTGAAAAAAAAATTATTTGTGCTAGTAACTTCGTCACTTCAGCTCTTGCTCGATGAGATACGTCGTAATCAGTGACAATTTCTAGACAGCATACATACACTCAATCTCAAAGGACGACAACGATAAGCTTCTGCCTCTCGCCGCAAGCACCTCATCATGTGTGGAATCCTCGCGATCATTCTGGCCGACGCTTCGTCCCACGTGGCGACCGAGCTTCATGAAGCTCTATTCTCTCTGCAACGTAAGTAACGTTTTGGCTTCAACATGCACACTGCACACCGTCCATATCTCCACAGAGTGCGCAAGTCTCTTCAATACTCGATTGTGCTGAGGTAGCTATCAGATCGTGGCCAAGATGCGGCCGGCATTGTCACATCCGCTCCTGGCGGCCGGCTGCACATGCACAAGCGGAACGGAATGGTGACGGACGTGTTCAGCGACGGGGGGATGCTCGAGAGACTGCTGGGGAGCATGGGCATCGCGCATGTGCGGTACCCCACGACCGGATCGAGCGCCATGGCAGAGGCACAGCCTTTCTACGTCAACAGCCCGTACGGGATCTGCTTCGCTCACAACGGGAATCTCACCAACGCCGTGGAGCTCAAGCGCTACCTGGACTTTGAGGCTTACCGTCATATCAACACCGACAGCGACAGCGAGCTCATGCTGAACATCTTCGCCGACGAGCTGCACAAGACGAAGAAGGCACGCGTCAATTCGCAGGACATGTTTGACGCGCTGGGGAGGATGTACGCCATATGCCAAGGAGGCTGGGCGTGTACGGCGCTGCTCACAGGCTTTGGCGTCGTGGGCTTCCGCGATGCGTACGGTATCCGGCCCTTGATCCTCGGCTCTCGCAAGTCTGAGCACGGCACCGACTACTGCCTCGCGTCCGAGTCCGTTGCGCTGGACCAGATTGGCTTCGACGTCGTCGTTCGGGACATTCTACCTGGTGAAGCCGTCATTATTGAAAAGGGTCAGCAGCCGGTGTTCCGGCAAGTCGTGGAGCGCAGAAGCTACAAGCCTGATTTGTTTGAGTATGTCTATTTCGCCCGGCCTGAATCGGTCATTGACGGGCTCGGCGTGTATGCCGCACGGCAGAAGATGGGTCAACGCATCGCAAAGGGGATAAAAGGAAGCTTGGGGCCAGGAGATTCTCGATGAGATCGATCTTGTGGTGCCAGTGCCGGAGACAGCCTCCGTGGGCGCGTCCATGGTCGCAACCACGCTCAACAAGCCATATTGTCGAGCGTTGGTGCGCAACACGTATGTTGCCCGCACTTTTATCATGCCGAATCAGACGAGCAGACAGAAGGGCGTGCGAAGGAAAATCAGCGCGATACGCTCTGAGATCAAAGACAAAGTGGTGCTGCTGGTCGATGACAGCATCGTCCGCGACGCAGGCGCCAAGAAGATATACGTGGCTAGCTGCGCACCGGAGGTCAAGTATGCTTTCACACCTGCCCCTCTTACTTACTGTCAAAATCCCCACTGACTTGATTCCTCCCAGATTCGCTCATGTATACGGTATTGACCTCGCCTCGCCCAAGGAAATGGTGGCCTATCAGCGTGACAATGCCGCAATCTGCAAAGCCCTTGGCTGCGACCGCATCATCTTCCAGACATTGGACGACCTCACGGATGCCTGTATAGAGGTCGTCAAGTCGCAGGACATGAGCGAGCCGCAGTCATTCGAATGTGGCGTGTTCTGTGGGCAGTACGCCACCCCGATCCCACCCGAGTATTTCCAGCACCTGGAAGAGCTTCGGAGCAAGAGCCAGCCAGTGAAGATTTCGCAGGCCACACCGCAGCTTGGTGGCTTAGGGTGAAGGAGCTGCGAGAATTGCATGGTGTCGCAAGTTAGAGCTCCGCTCCATAGGATTCAGGTAAACCCGCAGCAGTAAGCGAGCCGCACGAGCCGTTCGAGCTGCTCCACTGTATATAAGTAGCCAGCTCAGATAGCTCTTCAATGTATCATCATCTCCCACTCATTCCTGAGCTCGCATCTCGCAACAGAAGGCTCGATAGAAAGTCATCGAGCCTTCTGCTGCGAGATGCGAGCTCAGGAATGAGTGGGAGATGATGATACATTGAAGAGCTATCCGAGCTGGGCTACTTGTATGCAGTTGTCAGATTTGATGGTCACAAATTGATGGATGTGAATTCGAGTGAGAAAAGAGTTGATTGATTGATCTCTATCTATCTCTGGCCCTGCGCTCCATCTATGTATCTGCGCTGCAGCGGTCTCGGCTGGGTCTCTCGAGACGGCGGCGAGCCGGATCCTCAGCACTCATTCTGTTGAGGTGCTGGTTCCTTTGTTGTATCAGTTGTGCTGACGTAGTCTATCTCCTTGCATGTGAGATTCTTTGTTTGATTCCTTTGCTCGTGAAGGTCGAGGCTGCGATCTTTTTAGCTGCGGCGGGGTTGGCAGCTTGGTGATCGTCACGCTCGTGCGCCGAGCTAATTAGATCGCCGCACTAGCTCAGGTACACCCGGAATCTGTTGCGCTTCTCTGCGCACATGTGATCGCGCATCTAATCGCGCATCGCGCCTCTGATCGTGCAACTCATCTAACAGCAGTGGAGCGGCTCGTGCAGCGAGCTTACTGCTGCGAGCTTACCTGAATTGTATGGAGCAAAGCTCCAACTTGCAACACTCCCCCCAGGTAAGCTGGGCGGTAGAGCTTTTTAGTAGGTTTCGTAGCAGTCATCTGAACTCAGTTAAAACCACCTTCACCTGCGATTCTGTTTGTTTTAGGCTCGTGCGCTGCGCGCAGTATAAGGGCCTGTTCGGTGCGGCGCGCTGGGTAGTTGGCCCGAGTAAGTGGCCGAGGGCGCAGCGGCGGCGCGCGCCAGCGTTACTGAATTTGGATAGACGTAAACTAAGCTAGCTGACAGGGTTCCGAGCCACCCGGGGTTTCGAGCCACCCCTCAGAAACCGGCCACCCATCTGAAAATCGTGTTATCTCAACAACCACCCTACCAAAATGGACAACCGTGAAGAGTCTATACAAGCAGCCATCAGCGATCTCAATACTGGTGTTTTTTCAAGTCAAAGAGCTGCTGCAAAGGCGTACAAGATCCCTCGAGCCACGCTCTCTGCGCGTATACGCGGTACACAGAACAGCCAAACCAGCCACGTATACCAGCAGCGATTAACTCTAGACTAAGAAGAGTTTCTTGTACAATAGATCCTCGAAGAGGACGCACGCGCTTTTCCTCCCTCACACGCTCGCGCTCGAGAAATGGCAAATCGAATCCTAAGGATGAATAGAGACAACAACCCTACGGGCAAGCATTGGCTGTCCTTCTTTATCAAGCGTAACCTACGCGTCGCATTGATTGTGGGTAGAAAGATAGAGGCTGCACAGGTTGAGGGAGCAACGCAAGGACAGATACGCGCGTTTCTTGAGTCCTTTGAGAGCACTCGTAGTGTCAGATTTTCGCGTCACAAATTGATAGATGTGAATTGGAATGAGAATTGAGTTGATTGAGTGCTCTGTGTCGTCTATCTCTGGCCCTGCGTTCTATCTATGTATCTACGCTGCGGCGGTCTCGGCTGGGTCTCTCGAGACGGCGGCGAGCTGGATCCTCAGCACTCTTTCTGTTGAGGTGCTGGTTTCTTTGTTGTATTAGTTGTGCTGACGTAGTCTATCTCTCCTAGTGTGTGAGATCCTTTGTTTGATTTCTTTGTTTGTGAGGGCCGAGGCTGCGATCTTTTCAGCTGCGGCGGGGTTGGTGGCTTGGCGATCGACGCGCTAGTGCGCTGAGCTAATTAGATCGCTGCGCCAGCTCAACGAGCTAATTAGCAGATTCTAGGTTGACCTGGAATCTGTTGCGTATCTCTGCGCGCATGCTATCGCGCATCTGATCGCGCATCTGATCGCTTATCTGATCACGCACGTTATCAATTCCTCGGTCACTGTTCTGGAGTCGGATTCTTATACATTCCGGGCGTCCAGAGGAAAGGTTTCGCACAGCCACAGGCCTGGCGGCCACTGTAAATTACACTGTGGTGATTGTGTGGGATGTGCGGGGTTGTTTTGTACTAGCTGGAAATGGTAATCGCTTCGGTTGGTACCGATTGGCGTAGCGACCTTGCATAAATTTGCGCTTCGCAGTAGATAAAAGGCTAATGATGACATCCTAAATGTAGGGAGATTCTAGGGCTTGGAAAAGATTCTTTTACGAGTATCAGGATGTACTTGATTGTCCCATAGTCAACTGCGAGGAAATAGATATCAGTGGGCTGGGTGAAATAAATTGCGGAACCATTACGACAACTAGCGATAACATAGGAACTATATTTAGAAGTAGAGGTAGAGGTAGTACTACAGATAACACAGCTGTTGAGGACAAGGCCGAGGAAGTCGACGGAATTGCAGATCGATTGGTAGATTAGCTAATCCAAAATCGGAGATGTATCTAGATAAGATTAAGAAGGTCTCAAATTACTCCACATGGAGATTTGTGTTCAATGCAATAACTACGGTCCAAGACACTGACCTCCTCTACCATACTGTGCGAGTAGTTTGAGACTCTGAAGAGACTGACCGATCAGATTTAGCCCTTTCGACATCCATTCCAGAGCCGTCTGCGCTATCATTCGCGTTTCTTACCAAATGTACAGTATCGAGAGGATAAAGTTTGTCAAACGGAGTGACCGACCCTTTGAGCCGCTTGCTATCATACATGGCAGGTGTAGTAGGGTTTGAGGGGCCTTTTGCCAGTTTTGAAGACAATAGCCGTTGGCAAGGCTTTGAACTTGCTATTCGATGAAGGATTGGGCGCATGACTGGCATACAAGCATTAATGGTGCCGAGTTGAGCTTCAATGATAGACCACATGCCAAGATTTGCATAGGTGTAGTGAAAGTCGTGAATATCCATGCTTGCGATGTACAGCACTCGAAGGAAGGAGACTGTGCAGACTCTAGATAAAGTGAGCTGATATCTGAGCTTTAATACACGTTTAAAACTTACATTCCACCGACGCCGAAGACAGTAATCAGTCCAATTTTCTTTCCTAAGGGCATGCTTAATCGGAACAAGACAGGCATTGGCATAATGACGATGAAAATATCGATAGCAAGGTTGACGATACCCACAGCAAGGTATACCTCTTTGACCTTCATATTACAAGTACCGTGGATTTTCTTGTTCCAGTTATACTGCATAGGCTTGCATTCTAAGAATGCTTCAAGAAAGACAGAGATGAGGTAACATATTGAAATTGCCATCATGGCGTAGCATACTCGACGAAGTCGGCTATTATGGAAGATCATAAGGTAGAGATGAAGAATAGAGAGTTTCACAGCCGTGTTCGCTGCACCCCAGACTAGCTTCCCAGCAGTGAAGGTTACGAAGACGCGACTGCGGTATGCAAGTTCAATATCGCGGGTATGGAAGCCTTTACCAGACCATACTGTAGCTGCGAAAGATATTAGACTTCCAACGCTTACAGAAATTTCAGATTTACATACATGTTATCGCAATAGCCAGGAGGGCGATACAAAAGAACAGCGCTATCAGTATGGCGTAATCGTTGAGTTCTAAGCGCTTCCGGTTGAGCCGCCGAGACCATAACCGCAGCCATACGGCAATGATGGCGAAGAGCTGTAGAATACCGCAGACCACGGTTTCTTTAAGCGCACCTTTGGATGCACGAGACGAGGGAAAGATATACGAAGCCATGTTGATGAACAGTAAAACCGACTAGTAGCGATCAGCAAAATAGAGTTTAAGTGTTCATTCGTATATATGAGCAAGGAGGAAGCGAGAAGTTTATCGCCCCAGAGTTCAATTGCCGGCCTGCAGCATTACCTACCAAAATTAACTTTCATGGTAATCTTCAAAGATTTGTATAAGGCTGGTTACTGTGTCTATGGGGCGAATTCTGCAAAAGGTACGGTTGTGGATGGCGAGAAGCCGGAAATCAGACATGTCGCTGGTGAATGGTGGGCGGGGATACACAGCGCGTAAGCGGCAGTGCGCATACGAGCTACGTCTCTCTCGGTTTACAAAGCTGTTAGTTTAGTGGTGAACCAATATATCTACAGGCTGTTCTTGCATATCTCGTGCAACTCCATAGGAGGCGTGGACATAAAGTTGTCAATGCTTGACGCAAAATCTAAATACCCCGAAATATTGATGCTGAGCGCAAAGTCGAGATGAAAAGAAAATCAAAGAAATTAACCCTAAAGCTGCCACGCAGGTAGTCAGGAAGTAAAAGTGCAATGTAATGGGGATGTTAGATCGGCGGGGAAAGTGGGGACGGTTTTTTGATCTGCATTAGCGCTGACTAGGCTTACAAGGGGGGTGCCGGAATGGATGGGTATGGCTCGTCTGAAACCTTCCCCCACAATGTTTGCGGAGTCTGAGTCCGAGCCTCGTCCCTTACTGTTCAATTTTCCATACAAATTTGTCTGTGCTACGGGTTCATATACTTATCCTTTCTGGTTCCCACCCCGCATTACTTCCCTCACCGTTTGAGAGCCATTGAGCCGCACATTCTCCTGCTGCAGATTTGATACGGCCAAAAGTCTCCGAGAGATTATTGTCAGCCTTAGGTCATGGCAGCCACCTACGATTTCATCATCGTTGGCGGCGGCACAGCTGGTCTTGTCCTCTCTAATAGGTTTTCTAAAGACGCAAATACCTCTGTCCTCGTCCTAGAGGCGGGCGACGACAAAGACCAGGACCCCAGAGTCGTCATCCCAGGCCTTTGGAGGGCGAACGCGAACACCGAGCATGACTGGGCTTTCGCGACGACTCCCCAGGTATTGTAACATCATATTTCCTCTTTAATGATGCTAACAATTAGACAGGAGCACCTGAATGGCAGAATCGTTACTCATATGCAGGGCAAGATGCTTGGTGGCTCAAGCAGCCTTAATGCACAGGCTTTGATCCCACCTTCATCATCGGATTTGAATGCCTGGGGTGACATTGGAAATACTGGCTGGAATTGGCAGACTATGAAGCCTTACTTGAGACGTTTCTTTTCACTCGCACAGCCTAAGCAGGAAACAGAAAACAGATTGGACCTTGGCTGGTCTAAGAAGTCTTGGTCAGTTGCAGATACCTCCAACTCTGACGGGCCCGTAAAAGTATCTTTCACAGACGTCCAAGAAGAAAGCCCTCTGGCAAGCGCTTGGATCAAGACTATCAGTAATCTTGGATATCCTCTCACGGACGATCCATTCGAAGGCTTCTCCACTGGAGCTTATAACGGTGCTTCTACAGTCCATCCAGCTACTAAGGCCCGCGTCTCTTCAAGCACAGCGTATTATCACCCAATCAAATACAGGAAAAATCTTTCTGTCCATACCAATTGTTCCGTTGGACAGATCGTACTCGAGAAGGTTGGGGATGACAGCCACAAGGCTACGGGAGTTGTATACTTTTACGGGGGGGAGCGTCAATTCGTACATGCAACTAAGGAAGTCATTGTGTGCGCTGGCGTTTTCCAGTCTCCAAAGCTACTTGAATTATCTGGAATCGGTGACCCCGAGGTCCTAAACCAGTATGGTATCGATACTAAGGTTGCCAACCCATTTGTTGGGTCTAATCTGCAGGACCATATAATGCACTCCGTCAGCTTCGAGACCAAGGATGGATTTTTGACCAGAGATGGTCTTCTGCGTAGGGAATCTGAAACTATCCAAGCGGCTATGAGTTCCTACCAGAAAAATCAGCTCGGGCCCTTGACTTCAAGTGCTGTCACATCTTTTGCTTATCTTCCAGTTGATGACTTGAGAAATAGCAATCAGCTACGCGATCAAATCCTTTTGCAGCTATCACAAGCCAGCAGGAAACATCCGCTCGATGCTTATCGTATAAATGTTCTTCAAAGACTAGTCAAAAATCAGACTGAAGGTACCGCGCAGTACTTCCCATACGCCGCTCAGGCATCAATAGCTGGGGGTACGCTTCAACCTGGAAGTTTCATCACCTTTGTCGTCGCCCTCTCTCACCCTCTCTCAACGGGCACTGTTCACATAGCCTCTGCCGACCCTTTGGTTCCACCCGCCATCAACCACAACTACCTTGCGGAACCTTTAGATGCAGAGCTCCAAGCTAGGCACGTTCGTTATATTGAGAAAATCGCTGCCAAAGAGCCAATAGCAGCATTACTGAAGGAAGACGGGCGTCGCAACCACCTAGGTGCCTTCATTGGCGATGATCTAAAAAAAGCGAAGGAATATCTGAAGCTGGCTGGCACGACTAACTACCATTCGGTGGGCACGTGCGCGATGGCGCCGAGAGAATCCGGTGGGGTTGTTGACCCGGCTTTACTAGTGTATGGTACTACAAATTTGCGGGTTGTGGATGCAAGCGTCATCCCATTGATTCCACAGTCTAATACTCAGAGTCTGGTGTATGCCATCGCAGAGAGAGCAGCAGATATTGTTCTAGCCTGTCTTTAATAGTTCGATTAAAATTACTTTACTTGAACACCTCTACCCTGGAAAACCTAAGATATATAGGGTTTAAGCCGTGTCGCCTTGCCCTAAGACAATGTTTCTGGTAGCTAGCAAGTTTTTCAACGCTACTGTGGACTAGCTCGTTGAACATCGCGTAAAAATTAAACTCCGAGCGCTCACCGCGGTCGAACTCCGGGTCGAAGTCGGTGGCATCTAATCGAGAGTCGCAAGTCTGCTGACCGAGGGTGATAGATGAATGGAGCGTCTAGTAGTTCATCTTCGCCGTAGCTAGTGCGCTGTCAACCTCGCTGGCATTGGTAAAGTTCGGCTGCACGAGAGCGCGCTCAGATATATCTCGTGCCGCGCGGATAGCAGCTTCAGTGGCCTCGAGGACCTGATCGCGCATTTTGAGTTGCAAGATTAGTTCCAATTGATCAAAGTTGAAGTTCTCGAAGCGGAACGGTCATTCTATTGGAAATCGACGTAAGAGTCCTGGGTTGACGTTGTGGAAACATGTTCCGTATCTTGTCCTCATGTCCCTCGAGAATTATGAAGGTTAAACTATAATAGTACCTTTTAGGATATTATTGAAGCTCGATTTATAAGGTTGTCGTAGTAGCTAGGTCTTAACTTCTACCGTCCTACGAAACTGCACATAGGCTTTGTATGAAAGTAGAATAGTTACCTACAGGGCATGAGGGCTAACGCTACATAATCGAATAAAATTGCCGGCGGTACTACTGTACTACTTTAACCGCAGGTACGTGTAGGTACGACAGGAAATCTCCCCGCGTTTCGGAAAATTCAGATCCGTATGTCTGGTTAGTATCTGGAGAATATCTCCGTTAATTAGAACTTATCTTATTAGGAAGTTTCTGAGATACTCGATCATGTGTGACCTGGGGGTGCTGTGATGCAGCACAAGGCAGTCTTGAACCTTACTACTCTATTGACGTATAAAATATACAAGACAGGCATCTCCAAAGTTTTGAAATTGGACATCCTACAACCATTTCTTTAATTCTAGGTCTTTCCATTCTGACTAGGCCTTAACACCGCAACCATGATGCCTGACGTCAACCTTCTAAAGACCGGCATACTATTGCTAGTATCATCGTCGGTCGTCTCAGCACAGACTTGCAATCTTCCATCGAGCTACAGATGGGCTTCAACTGGCGCTCTCACAAACCCGAAGTCGGGATGGGCATCTCTGAAGGACTTCACCGTTACCAACTATAACGGCAAGAAGTTGGTATATGCCACTTTTCACGACAATAAGACCCCAGGCAACTGGGGATCATTGAACTTTGGCACATTCAACAACTGGTCGGAATTAGGATCCGTAAGCCAGAATGGAATGAGTCAGGGAGCTGTTGCGCCTACAATTTTCTACTTTGCCCCTAAGAGCGTTTGGGTGCTTGCTTATCAGTGGGGACCTGCCAAGTTCAGTTACAAGACATCAACAAATCCCTCCAACGCCAATGACTGGTCATCAGCACAGCCCATGTTCAATGGCAACATTGCCGAATCTGGCACTGGCCCCATTGACCAGACCCTGATTGGCGACAGCAAAAACATGTACCTCTTCTTTGCTGGCGACAACGGCAAAATTTACCGTTCTAGCATGCCTATTGGAAACTTCCCAGGTAATTTCGGTACCTCATCAACCGTTGTGATGAGCGACACCGCGGACAATCTGTTCGAGGCTGTTCAAGTCTACACCCTCAAGGGCCAACAGAAGTACCTCATGATTGTTGAGGCCAAGGGCAAGAATGGAAGATACTTCCGGTCATTCACAGCCACCAGTCTGGGCGGTTCGTGGACTCCACAAGCCGCAAGTGAGAGCAACCCCTTCGCCGGCAAGGCAAACAGCGGTGCCTCGTGGACCAACGACATCAGCCACGGTGACTTGTGGCGCGAGAACCCAGATCAGACTATGACTGTCGACCCATGCAACCTGCAGTTGCTCTACCAAGGACGTGCACCAAACTCAGGTGGAGACTACGGCCAATGGCCCTACCGACCTGGTGTTCTAACATTACAGCAATAGATTGAAGGCCGGGCTCTAGGCTTTTCTGAATGTTCTAACCCTAGATATGGTGGAGCGGATTTTGAAGTGTAGTGATGGTAATAGCTATTTACTATACATTGTGGGATTTTCAATTTTATATGTCATCTTACCTCTCTATTCTCCTAGTGCGCATTCTGAACCGTGTCCTGTTACCATATTACAACTCTACTCTCTTGGCTTTACAATACCTACCTACAATATTATCCCTTACAGCAGCTATATTGTGTCCGTGCACTCAACGCGCGGCGACCCCAATACGCCTCAACCTTCAATACTACACAACTTCATCAATATAGGTTCAATTAAGGATGCGCTTGCAGGGATAGAATTGCTAGAACCTAGAAAAGATCTTTTTTACTCTAAAATAGCTACTAAGTATAGTATTACACACCCCACTCTAACCCAAACGTATTAAGCGGTTTTATAGTCCTGCGCAGCTAAGTCTTATGTATGTTATAAGTTTAACTTATAACAAGAACTAGAGCTTATAAAATATGAAATCGCCGGATTCTTCAATACGACCGAGAGGAAAGAATTAGCAATAGCTTGCAAGAGGTGGAAGTTGTTTGCCAAGGAGGACATGACAGTCAAAACTCACCATCGCCACGGCTGAGATGGTCCAATTCAGCTAGTATTTGACCGTATAACTTAGCTGAAGTAGTTTTACCTGTGCCAGGAGCCCCGATAAAAGAGCTGGTTCAATGAGAATTTAAGGGGGCTCTGCTCACGGAGCTCACGCTGATAATTGAGCTCTATCATTCCGATTAGGCGCTTGACGCACTGCTTGACCTGGTCTAGGCAGACGAGTTCCTGCAATTTGGCTCACATTGGGCATTGTTTTGCCTGAGGAATACTGCTGAGTACTATTGAATTATGATAACTAGACTTAAAAATTCTCTTGGGCGGCAGATACAACATCCCCTCTGCTATCCCGCCATGCTTATGGGCATCTAAGAGATTGCATACATGAAGTCTAGTTAAAGGTCTACGAATTTAATATCCGTTGTATCTTTCCTTTGAGCTCAGTCATTCTCGATTTTCTTCCATTTTATACCAAGACCGCACAGAAACGACATTCACGTAGCAGCGATTGGTAAGGCATACGCACTCAACAACGCATGACAGTAAGCTTTGACGACCAAATTTGTATGTTCAGCGAGAACCGCTTTGACAATTTTTGTATCACCAATAGCCACGATGCTTGCGGCCTCCTGAAGCGAGAAGTCCTCTCAGTCTGTCCAACAATTGGTTGCCCAGAATGTTCTGTGCAATGCTGACAGCCAAAGCTTCTCTAAGCCTTTGAATAGAACCAGTAATGAATTACTGATAGGCAATGACTCAGGATCGAGAATAACGTGCAAAGCAGAGTACAGGATTTGAAACGCCATGCCGAACCCGATGCCGGCAGGAAGTTGATAAGATATCCAATGCCCGGGTCCGGTACTAACAGCAAGCGTAGAGATCAGACCGCATATGATGGTGGAGGTGATGGAACTGAGAATCATAAATGGCACATAGTGCTTAATCACCGAGATCAAAGCACCACTGACAGTTGCGGTAAGGATCATTATGCCGAGGCAAGGAAGCAATCGGGTTCCTGAAATTGAAGCAGTTTGCCTGCTGATTGATTGGAAGTGGAGTGTTAAGCAGTGGATGTGCGTGTCAGTGGCCATGTTGATGAAGCAAACGAAAAGGCACCCCAAGCAGACGGTGCGCTGAGTGAAGATCTTTGGGAGGATCAAAGCGTTGGTCTCGTAGCTAGTGCGATATGTCAAGCATCCCTAAGTTCTGGGCAACATATCAATCTCCTTGTCGAATCTATGTGAAAACGAGGATAAAAAGGAGGACGACGAAATCGACCATGCATCCCTATTACTCGACCCGAACTCCATGCGTAATCTATGACGCCCCATTTCAAAACAAGGAGGAGAATAGCTGCCTATGATATGCAGAGAAAACCACCAACGGAATCGATGCTGGCGAGTTTTGCAGACAAGCCGAGATGCACAGCGTTGGGTGCGATGTACGGTTCTAGAAGCAGAACATAAAGCAGAAACGCCAACCTACGGCATGCCAAGAAACGTCAGTTCACATTTTTGCGCATTTGGAAATTCAGGTAAAAGCAAAAATCGGGCTCAGAAAAATGTTCTTCGTATTGAACAAGGTGTAGATATGTCCAGATAGTGGCTGCGAGGCCATGAGCGCCATGAGGTATGCTGAGCCTTATCAACCAACATCCTAACCAATCATAGATGGCCAGTATCATCGCGGAGTATTCATGTAGTCGTGGGAGCAGAGTTTCGTACATAAAGACTATTCCATTGCGTCGTCATTGTTGGAATAGCGGTGCCTGGTAGACTTTGAGTTAGCCCACATTCGTTAAGTTCATTGTCACCACTACGAACTTATTATATTGGTGTCTAAAGCCACCATGAGCGTAGACAGTATCAATGATAGCGTCAAAGCCTCCAAACGAGAGCCGTTGGGGTACTTGTTACTATCTTCTTCATCCTCATCTTGTGCTCCTGCTTCATGGAGATCTTCTTCTGGCTTTGGCTGTTCCTCCTACTGACATGGTGCAGTCGAATTTTCGCTTGAGTTGGCGATGATGGATGTTGTCATTTTCACATAGTGCGTTCGCAGGTAATTGGGAAGGGTGAACTCAAAGTTGAGTTCACAGCACTGGTATGTGCGCAGTTGCGTCAGCGGAAAGGCAACCAGACCCTACCCGTGCCACGAGACTACACTAGGGTACCAAAACTTCAGTACCAATCCCTGGAGCCTTAAGATGGCTGCAAGCGTTCCTCGCCTTCATATTGATCACTATCCTCTTGGCTTCTTTCCGACTCACCATGGCTGCCAACACTTCGGTTATACTTTCAGGGCTTCCGGAGGTTATACAAGACGCTGTAGCATGGGAAACAGACCAATGGACGGTCGCCAATGTATCAAAGTCGGGCTTTTACACGGTGCCGCCTGAAGCATCGAGTGCAACACTAGGGTCTTTGTTGAAACTGGAGGAAATGACGAACACCTCAGCCTACGCGCTGCCTCTAGCAACTGCACTATCACGTATTATTTATCAATAGGAGACGCTGCATGGAACCAAAGTCTCCGTATCGGCTTACATTCTTTGGCCGTACTCACCACGAGAGTCTGCAAACGGAATCAAGTTGTTGCATGGGCCCATGGAACCAGTGGATTGGCCCCCAACGCTGCACCCTCCCACCACAAGAATCTCTGGTAGCACTATCTGGCGCCGTACAACCTCGCTCTCCAAGGCTATGTTGTTGTCGCGACCGATTACGCGGGTCTTGGCGTCGGCAAGACTGCATCTGCCGAACCCATCATTCACGAATACCTTGCGGCACCTGCACAGGCAAACGATCTCATCTATTCTGTGCAAGCAGCTCGGGAGGCATTACCGCAGCTTGGGAAGCAGTTTGTTGTTATTGGTCGCTCACAAGGTGGTGCAGCTGCATGGTCCGTTGCTCAGCGCCAAGTTGTCAAACCCGTCGAGGGCTATATTGGGGCCGTTGTGAGTGCGCCGGTGACAAATATCCTGAAAGAGGCGGGGCCAATACGACTCATTCTTCAGCTTGGTGTGATACCAACAATCGCAGCTTACTTTCCCGGGTTCAGCATGCCAGAGGTCTGCACACCGGAGAGTCTCTAGGGTTCTGAGCTTGCCGGGGTCCTTGAAGCGACGACCACAACCAGTATTGCATTGGTTTCTGGTTCCGGGGCACAGATGCTGCAGCCCAATTGGACTGAAAACTACCATATTCAGCAGTACCAGGATCTGATTGTCAACGGCGGTAAAGCTATTGCCAAGCCTCTTTTGGTGGTCAAGGGAGAAGCTGATCCAATGCTCCAATATCCAGTTGCAGCAGCTGTAGTTCACGACACAAGGAAGATGTTCCCAGAAGCGTTGATTGAATTCATCCACATGCCTGGAGTCTCGCATGACCCAGCGCTGACTGCATCCCAGCAATACTGGATGGACTGGATTGCGGATAGATTTGCGAATGTGAAATCGGTCAGCAAAGATGCGGAGGTAAAAGCGGTGCGGCCACTGGAAGCCTACCAAGGTGAGCTCAACTGGTACCTTTCGATTGCTCATCAGTTCTACCAAACGGGTTACAAGGTACTCTTTTGTGGGGTGGGACATGGGTACCTATATGGTTCACAAGAAAGCCAGCGCGCGTCACATCGCATTATCGTTTCTGGCTTCAAAGGTTTTTTCTTATCAGCGTCAAGTGATGCTATAAGATCCGGAGGGCTATGCAATGGTTTCTTATTTACATTTGAATATATGCAGTAGGCTATATACGCCGGACCATATGTCGTGTCATCTGCTCGCCGCGCTAGCCGAGATACAGAGCATAAAAATTTGAGACGGCGAGGAAACTTGAGGCAGTTGTTTGTATTACGAAGTATGTGTTGAAGTGTAAGTTGAAGAGGATGAGTAGGTTGAGGAAGACTGGTAGAGCACGCACATTTCCATTACTCCAGGATCGCTAGCGGGGTTATGAATTGGAATAGTAAGAGTATCAGCGCGTTTTTGTTTGTATCGCGAACTTTTTCATGTGGTGTGTAGATCGACTTGGCTTACAGAGTTGTCGGATGCACTAACAAAATCGGGGCCTAAATGTGAGTCCGGCGCGGCATTGTTCCCGATGATTCCGCGGTGAACACCATACACTATCCGAGGTTGGTTGGCTTGGCTTGGGAATCTTGTTTGATGTAGAAGGACTATATGCCTCCTCTCTTGACAAAAAGAACTACATAACCCTACCTGCCATCTTCGGCGAAAATCTGTAAAGTTTCTCACTAGGAGCTTAACCGAGGATGAAGCCAATCTCAACGACTCTCCTCGACCTTGGTCCCAAAGGATCTCTCAAGGGCGCTGTCTTCCCTAACGGCGTCAAGAGATTTACACACATTCCCTACGCAAAGGCTCCCACTGGACCTTTGCGCTGGAAAAAGCCAGTTCCACTTCCTAAGGACTACGTTTATGCCACGGGTGATGGGCCTTTGGACTGCACCAACTATGGAAACGTTTGTCCGCAACCAGACTATAAAGTGAATGGAAACAGCATGATCAACAAGAACTACAATTTTGATGAAGATTGCCTCGCAGTTAACATGTGGGTGCCGCCGGGTGAGGCGCCTGAGCATGGATGGCCGATACTGGCTTGGATTCATGGCGGGTGGCTGCAAATTGGTGATCCAAGTTTGAAAGAGCATAACCAGCCTACCCAGTTGATCTCAGAAGGTGGACTGGGAGCTATTGTTATTGCTATAGGGTACCGGTTAAACATTTTAGGTTTCTTGGCAGGAGAAGGCTTGAAGGGAAACTACGGATTTTGGGTAAGGATCTATTCAGAATGCGAGATGATTGGATGAGGGCTTACTAGTTACAAGGATCAACGGTGCGCCTTAGAGTGGATCCATGATCATGCAAGATCCTTTGGTGGTAATGCAGACCGTGTCACTCTAGGTGGTTTGAGCGCTGGCGCCTTTTCCACACATGTGCAATTGAACTACGAACTCTTCCAGGCGCCAGGAAGCAGACTATTGTTCAACAATGTATGGTTACAGAGCAACGCTATTCCGACTCAGCCCAAGACTCTGCGGGAAGGTGAGTCGTGCCCCAGGGAAGCATTCGGTTTTCAATGGATTGGTTACTCACTAAGAACCAATAGTCGATGCACAGCTCCAAAATGTCTATACTACGCTTGGAATTGATAGTTCTCTACCAGCCTCTGAAAAGCTTGACATTCTGCGCAAGGTTCCAGCAGCAGATCTCGTAGCTAAAATTTTCGACTTTGAAATCCACACTTTCCGCGGAGTTACCGATGACGAGATGATTTCCTCAGATCTGGTAGCGAACGTCCACTCTGGTGCATTCGCAAAGCGCTTCAAAGAACGTGGTATGAGGATTCTACTCGGCGAAACAGAGACGGAAGAAGTCTTGTATGCGCTGACAAATCCACCCCCTTCATCTGATCCTAAGGATATGTTACTTGCCTTGAATAACTACTATGCTCAGCCCGTATGCAAGAGAATCCTTGATCTGTACATAAAAAAGGGTGCTGTTAGCGATGTGAGGTTGGCAAGCGCAATGGAGTTGTCAGATGATGTGGAAAAGGCGAAACAGATATTCGGCATCATCACGTCGGACGTGCAGGTTCGGGTGCCGATACGCGTTCTCTCAAAAGCGCTATACGATGGTCAAGTTCCACTAGAACATGTTCTCAGATACCGCGTGGTGTTCAGACCGAAATGTACCGATAAAGTGTATCCGAGGAGTTTCGGAGTCACACACAGCGCTGACGGGGTAAGTTGGTGGTTTGTGCAGAGGTACGGGTTTAGCGATGACGAGGCACAGAAGGTGAAGGGGTGGCTAAGCCGAACGTTAATACTGCTCATTGTAGGAAAGGTAAATGGGGGAGCATTGAGCGAAAAGCAATTTCTGTACTTTGATGAGGACGGTGCCATCAAGGAGGTGGATGACCAGCATTGGGATTGGCTTATGCAGGTCGCGGGTATGCTGAATGACTGAAGTCTGTCAGAAGTATGGACTAGTCGCAAAAGATCAAAACGAGATATCACAATTCCAGGACTATGCACAAATAATATTCAAGACACTGGTTTACACGCTTACGTCTGTGACGGAGTAACAGGGCACTTTGGCGCAAAAACAGGTTAAAGAACGAGGGCTGCCAATAGGGCTTCTGCAAATAAGTTATAATTACTAGATTCATTCATGCTATTCTATGGGTATCATCTTTCTCATCAGTCATTCAATCGTAGACCTACGTTATGCTTTCAAAATTCCATTCCATGTTGTACTTCCGCTGCTCTCTGAAGGTCTCTGGCTTCATCTGCCCATGTCCTTCCCCATACCTTGTAATACAAATCCCGCATCTGTCTCGATTCTTCTCCATGCTTGATGCCAAACATGAAATGCTGCTTAAAGACTTTCTCGTTTCCGAAATACTTATTACAAGTTCCACAGTATAGAACACCGAGTGCCTGTTGTTGTGGCGCTAGTTTTGACTTTCTTTGCGCAAAGGGTTTTTGTTCTGCACTACGTTGCTCGTCTTTACCATCGATGGTGTGCACACTCCCTTGTTCGGCATTGAATTGCGGGAACATGAATTCGTATCCGTTTTGGTCAGTCGAATCTGCGAATTCGAAGCCATCATCCTCCAATGTTGGCTCATCTACTGGTGTAGATGGCTTCTTCTGAGAATAAGACTCGTCATCGAGGCTTTCATAGTCGCTCATCTCTCCAAAGGAGATCGCGTCGGATTCATCGGCTGGTGGATGTGTTTGTGGGTCCGCCATATGCTCGCGTAGCTCTGATCGTGATGTGAAGGCTTGATAGCATGTTGGACATTGGCCGATGATCTTTCTGCGCTTGGATGCATGTATCATGTTTTCTATATCTGGCGCAGTAAATTGTGGTTGAGGATGTGGGTTGAAGTTTGCGTCTGCCATTGTGTCTGATGTGGTTGTTGTGCGTTCTCGTGTTGCTTAATACTGATGCTGGAATCTCTACCGCAATTTTTCTGATGCGTTTCTGAATCACAGCCCATGAGGAATTTATACTTGACTTGAACATACCTCTTGACTGTGCGCAGAAGGTTCTGGAGCACAGCGGGATGAGGCTGGAAAGTACGAGTGTCTTCGCATGATTGGCTCGACCCTGCTGGTAGCTTCGAGAAAGGTCTGTGCTCAAAACCGCCTACTTAGGCCTCGGCTAGTCCGTTCTGGGCAGCCTCTTCTCCTAGCCTAGATAGAAATTCGTTGGACTCGTTACGCAAGTTAGCTATTGAACGTATATTTAGGTCTCATCAAAGGCGAGAAGAATTCATCATGCTCTGAAAGGCATGTTGCTCGACTACGACTAGTTTTGCAATCTTAATGCTGCGGGTCAGGTACGCTAACTGCACAATTTCTTCCCGTTCATCCTTACTCAGCTCCTCAAAGCTTTCTCATTATACAGATTCTAAGATGTTCTCTATTCTAGTATCACCATACATCTACGGTCTCTTCGAAGCCAACTCATCGCCGTCAGGTCACTACCCTTTCGCGAACGACCAGAAAATAAACTCACAGCGACTGAGAAAACCCACGGTACTGGTGACTTTGAGCTAACTTGGGATCTTCTAATGAGGAATCCCTATTCGTCGACGTCATTAAACTACAGTCGGCCGATTATTTAGTAGGCCAGAACCTTGAGAACGTTGTAGATGTCTAGCAAGCATCTCCGCCATGGGCGATTACTGTGTAACACATAATTTTGCGACTATTACGAAAAGCGTAACCGGTCTACAACCGCGAGACCCACGTCACCTCAGATACTAGCAATGCTAGCAAAAGTCGCGACTTTTGCTCAGGGCGCTTTGCTTCAAAGATTTGGGCTTACACCGATGCTGAATGTGTTCGCGTCTACACCGATGCGGCTTTTGCAAATAGCGCTGGATGCATAAGAACACCCCGGGCCGCATCCTTCACGGTATTGCTGCGCTGCGAGTCGGGGGTACATTTCCAATGCCCACCAAGTTGATTGGGATATCAATCCTGTTTTATCTCCAACCCTTTAATTGACCGTTTGTGATGCATCGATACGACTATTGTCCAACTCACTCTGCCACCATGTCATCTCAGCCAAGCAGAATTAGATTGTCAAGCTCAGTATGTTTTATTCTTCTTTCACTTAATTTATCTACCCTTTCCACAACAACTAACGTTGCCATAGCAGCCCGCCCAAACTCGCACACAAGGATCAATTCGGTCCTGCCCATCTCGCCAAAGCTCAACTGCCCAATCCGGTGGCTCCTCCCATTCCTCACACTGTCGCGGCGAACCTTCGTTGTCGTATACGGGTCGAGACACCTCGAGCTACTCCTCTTCAAGGAGTACCCGCTCTCCGCGCCGTAGCTTAGCAACACATTATGACACTGCTTCTTTTCCATCTTGCTGTGGAGGCTACCGATCTTCCCGCAGTGACAGGATGCCCCAGCCCTTCTTCCAATGCGAATATACCAAGCCGGCTCCCGTACCCATGATCTATCGCGAGCCAGAGCCTCTCGACTATCACGGGTCTGTCTCCCGCACAGCTTCGGAGCCTATCATTTCCTACATCGGAGCTCAGTTTGCGCCGGCCATCGAAGAGCGAGCTCCGAAGATGACCCACTCGGAGAGGAAGGCTAAGGACTGGGCACTTGAGGAGTTCGGAAAGATGAAGAACAGCGAAATGCTAGAGCGCTGGAAATACGAGGCGATGACCCATGGTCCATTCTGGGTTGATGGCGAAGTCGATCGCTTTAGCTCACGCGAGCAGACACTCGAAACCTACGTCAACTCACTCAACCTCCCTCAATAGTTGATGCGCGTTCTCGCAAAACGACTCTCCTTGATTTTTCCTTCCCTTCTATAAGCCTATAGGGGCTTGATGTCTTTTCCTTTTGGTTTGGCGCTCTATCGCCGCTATCGTTTCGGTTTTGAATTTAGCATGTTGAGTGATGACTCGCATGCGAAGGAACGGGAGAATGTTTTACTATTGTGTGGAAGAATGGGATTGATGATTCGTTTGATGGAAACTCAATGAATCTGTAATTGCCCGCTTGAGAGAGCGAGAGGTTGAGTACTAAATTGACCCAATGTATTTATACGAACACACTGCAACATGACGCAGCACAGTCGCTCTAAGGGACGATTGTCCTTTCAATTCATTCTATACACCTTATGTTAACCTATAACACACCTAGTGATGAGTGATTTGATAGAGGAGTGAAAAATCATTACTATCATGAAACAAAGTCTCACTGAAGTCATCCGAAACTGCAGCAGTCTCATCTCTCCCACGCACTCTGCTATTCCGCACACTCAGGCTGTAGAAGGCCTCTTCTCATCGCCACGACTATATCCCGCCTTCAACGGCGCTCTCAGCATAACCGGGAAATCCAGCCTAGCGTCATCGCCCTCGACCTGAATCACCATCCGCCCAACCTCATACATGCCAACACTCTTGTACACCGGCTCGCCCATAGGGCTGCTCTCCGTGCCCGCTCACACGCCCTCCATGTCCGCCTGCTGCGCACCCCATTCGACGATCGCTGACCCCGCGCCGTGTCGTCGAAAGTCACGGTGCGTCACGAGCAGCTGCATGTACCAGAGCTCCGGGTGCTGAGATGTAAAGTAGCGCTGCCTAGTTTCTGCTTCTGCTTCCTCGAAAGCCTCGAGGCGGGCGAAGTCAGCGTCTCGGCGCTTGTACTTCTTGGATACAGACCATGCCGTTGCCTTTGCCGTGAATTCTATCTGTGACATTAGCACAGCTATCCTTCAACATCCATTTGAATTGACCATGCAACATGTTTTGGTTTAGATGCAGCTGTTAGTATCGGTGCTCAACGTACGGTCGAACATATTGTGCAGCGTGTTTTTCCTCTTCCGCCGCTTCTTTGCATGCTCGTCGCTTCCCAGCCTCTCCCAGATGCCGTATGCAATTGGGAGATCGAGCGGCACATGCTTGCCAAAATCACCTTTTTCGTCTGTCACCGCGACAATGAAACTGTATCGCTCATTGTAGATGTCTTGGGTCAGCTGCAGCTCCCATAAGTAGTAGTTGTCCTCGGAATACTCGGCCTCGTAGCGCCACATGTAGTCGAAGGTCGGGTCATCGCGCAGGCTAGTTACAGTGATCTCAGCGAGGCGATGCAGGTCTCTGGTCGTGACAGGGCGGAGATGCATCGCTGCCAAAGGTGCAAGCACAAGGTGTAAGAATCGGTGTAAGCTGGCGGTTGATTGGGTGCCGACCGCTGGTGTTTGGGGAATGGACAAGATTAGGCCACGACACCTGAAGAACAGGGCGAAAACAGAACACAAAAGCAGAGAGATTGAGGCTTACTCGACTGGCACTTTAAATCATTGGGCTTGGATGTGCACACGCGTCTGCGATGGCGCGAGACTGGGCTCTCTTTGTTCTCGTTGGTTTGAGGAGCAGATTGGGAATGTGCTGAGGCTTACGTTTTCTTCTGTGTTGCAGATTAGGAACGGTAAGTTCCTTCAGCGGCTATTCGTACATAGCATACAAACTATTCATAGAGGGTCACTAACTATTGACAGAGATATCGTTGTTTGGTCATTCAGACGGTCACAAGTCAATTTCTAAGGCGAAGCGAGTGTAAGAACGGCACAATACCACGGACTCCGCGAATCAGTTGCAATCTACATTTTTTCAGAGAGAGCTTCCTATTTCATAGAAATTTTTGGCTTCAAGCATCTCCACTCTCTGCACTACCATCATCGGCGTCGTTTATATCAGAGTCTTGCTACTTATCCAATATTGAGTCAGACTCTGTGATGAACCACACTGTGATCAAGACAACAGCGGTAGTGACGCAAGAAAGGACTTCATTATATTAGTTTCTGCATCCTGCGGCAAGCTGAAGACACTTACTGAACGCACTCCTGATAGAGCTTTCAAATGCTGATAGAATGAGATGACGCGTGCGTTTGTCATAGTTTCTTACGTTGTCCAGGTTTTTCGGAATAGATTTCACAATCTGCTTGGATCAGAATAGTATGTCAGGTAGAAGTAAAAACACAGACCCTTTGTGTCGTTTCATCCTTCCCAAGTGCATCCTGCGCACGCTTGATGAAAAGCGATCTGCTCATTGAAGAAGACAGTGCAATGGCAAGATCGCCTCCAACAACCAGAACCATGTCGTAGATTGCTATTAAATGGGGTTGATCTGCGCACAATTAATTTGCTGGCAATGTACCAAAAGATATCGTTAGGCGCCTACATTCGCGCTCAACAACTGCTAGCAAGGCAACAAGCAAACTACTCCGCCATATACCAGTGGTGAACCCGAGCAGAGCGAGGGCGGGCGCGGATTTGGCACGTTCTGGTTCTGCGATAGCAAAATTCAGTATTCGAATTACTTCGCAGGGGCGGAAAGCTTACGTATAGCTCCTGTCGCAAAAAATATGTATAAAAGACCGGATAGCAATGCATTTGCAATCATCATCCAACTGTTCTGGTGAGTTTGCTTGATTATAAACCCTCCCAAAACGGCACCTAGGGGAACGCCGACGTAAACGCAGGTCAGGGCGTAGTCGGTGAAAGTGGTCCTGTCGAGTGCACGGACTTGCATATACAAGGGCAAATTGAACAAAACCTATTAAGCAGACTGTCATTGATATGAAGCGGGAATGTCTGGGAAATTTGAGTGCTTACAACATTGAAAGCGAAAACTACACCAAAAACGCCCAAAAGCACTTTAAGAATGGGCAGCTTCGAGACTAAGTCCACCGGTATGACCGGATTGCTTGCAATATATTTTTCATGGTAGAAAAGACCCACGATCAGTACTGGTGTAACTGCGAAGAGAGTAATCTCTGCAGGATGATTCCAAGGAATAACGCTATCTCCCAAGGCGAGTGCGCATAGCGGAGCTGTGACAGCTGTGACGAGGAGAATTCCACCCGGAGCGTTGATTTGGCCGGCGTGGTGTGGTTTTGGGAGGAGGAGCGCCTCTTTGGCGGTCCCTTTCAAGGCTGAGCGAAGTACACGTAAGGATCCAAACAAAACTATCAAAGCCGCTGCCGTCGCGACGGTTTCAAAGAAGAATGTCCTGACGAATTAGCCTCTGCCTTACCTGATCCAGGGGTCTGCTTACCACCGCTAGCCTAATGCTTTGGCGATGCCTGAACCGACCGGGCCACCAACCATGCTGGCGATAGTGTCGAAGGCCGTAAATCCACCTCGCCATATCGCAACCTGATCGAGCGGAGCCAAATCTATTTAGAAATTAGGGTTCGAAAAGAAACCAAGCGTAGGCGGAGAATTGACCATTGACAATAACGATAGTTAGGAGAGATCCAGCCGACGTGCCAAGCCCAACAAATATTCTTGAAATGGCCAAGGTCCACAGTGCAGGGCTCGCTCCACAGAGGAAGGTTCCAATACCAAAAACAAAATAAGCAGCGAGGATCGTAGCACTTCGTCCATATATTGCCGAGAAATGGCTGTAGATGGGTTGAATGATTGCGGCGCTGATAGATCCGGCCAAGACGGTCCAAACAGCGTCCCCCAGGCTGTCGAGATTTGAGGCAATCCTTGTGTAATTGTTCATGAAATAAAAAAGATAAAAAGATCCCACAAAGGAGCTAAAGATGATCAGTCACTGTATCAACGCGAGAATAGTTACTCTTTAGGAGACAAACCTGATGATTAACGCCGGCGCGATCATCAGCAGCAAGCGCCTTGACGACGAATGATGGGCAACACGATCTGTTTCGCATTCGTCATCCGGATTCGAAGCGGATTCATCCAGAAGAGGTTCGATGTCCGCAAGAGCGTCTTCCTGATGCCTGCGGCGTGCGTTGACGTTTGACATGGTGGTCGTTTAAGGGCCGTAGCGGTTGACGTGTTTGCTCATACACGGCGCCGCGACACGGAAAAGAATGCGCCAGATGCAATGCTCGAAATCTCCGCTACTGGGTCCTGCAGCAACATGCGCGTCTGCAAGATGGGAGCACACAATGTGGATGGGTCAAAAGTGAGGCTCGCGTGGAGCCACTAGTTAATCCAAATGGGGAAACCGGTGAGCGGGACGCCCCGTCTCAGCCCCGAGCGAACGCTATAAACTCTCAGCCCCACCCCGCAGTGCCTAGCTGAATAGCGTCTGTTTGTTGCCTCGATCCCGCCGATATCATATGGGAGCTGCAGTAGTCTAGCTGTGCCGCGATGTAATTGCAGCTGGTTGCTATGGATACTATACCACAAGCACCAGAGGGAACCAATGGAAGTGAATTCGTATGCGCATTCCATCTCTTTCTGTTATTATTTCTCGTGCACACAACTAGCTAATTCTGCACAGTCCAGGCTCACGAGACCTCCGAGTCCCTGTTCTCCAACTTTAATAGTAGACCAGGATCCTTTTAGCGATCTTAGCGATCTCCTTGCAGGCGACATGGGGTGGGGCAACTTTGTTTGGAATCAGTCGACGTTCCAAAACCAACCTCGGGGTGCACAGGACGGCCCAAATGCGAATCAACAACCTCTATGCAGAGATCCACTGCAACAGTGGCCTGCGTCGCACGATGGCCAGTCCAACCTAGGCGACTGTGTCACGGACCAGCATATATCGTCTCCTGCAGATATTTGGTCATCAACGTTTGTTCCAGAGAGTGTGAATGATCCCTCCCGTTTGCAGCTTAATGCAGCACCGTCTTTCGCACCAGGTCCTCAATTTAGCACGACGACCGGGTTTGAGTTGGACAATGACACGACCTACCTTCTAACAGCGAACCCCCGGTATGTCGTACCAAGCGACCTTACCAAATGACGTTTCTTTTACCGATACAACTACTGTATCTCAAACCCTCGAAACGGAATTGGTGCAGTATGCTGAGGGGATGCCAGTGTCGGAAGGGCTTGATGTAGTCTTCCTCCCTTGGGCAGGCCCGGGCGTGACCACGACTGCAAATCCATCAGCTAACGTCGCCGGTTTGCAAGACGGGCAAGCCTCCAACCCTTCTATGCTCAGCTCGGCCTTTGACCGCAATATCACTCCAGCGGTGAACGAGACCACGCAGTATAATATCAGCCAAGGCCAGGCTACACACCAGAAAGATGTCGCGGTTGACAGCTATCATCTCAGAAACGACTCTGGCATCATTGTTTCCAACATGTCTCAGGAGATTGTCCCCGCACTCCGCACTCACGCCAAGGAGTCGCGTGCTTCGACTTCAACCAAGCGTCCTCGTGTGAAGAACAAGCCAGAACCTCTCACATTAGCCATCGTCTATTCGGATCCGGCTACCGGCTCTATGAAAAGCAAGGTTACGAAAACTCGCCGTGCCTTCGATACTCAACGCCGCAAGGAGGTAGGGGAGGTCCGGAAGGTTGGTGCCTGCTTTCGTTGTAAGATGTGGAATGTCAGTGTATGTGAACGTATCCCTCTAGGCCGCTCCTATTTAACACCCTCAGTGCGGCGTAGGCGAGCCGTGTAAACGATGTACGACCGCTGCCGAGAAGACTGGTTGCAGTGCCAACATGCTTTGCTTCAGACCCAACGTCCAAGACTGTGGCTTCTTCAGAGAAGGTGAGCCTCTAGTTCACTCCTATCGCCAACGTTGCCAGGCATCGCGTCTCTCAGAGTGCCACATGGAAATAACAAAGCTTTGCCCAAGTTGCTGTGAGACATTGGCTTCTAAGGCTGACCAAATACAGCACCCACCGTCCATTCCAAACCAGTCACTTCAGCGATGAACTGGACTACCTCAACGACAACCGTGCTGCGATTCTTCATTGCGCCACCGACTTGGAACTCGAAACCATTGGAAATCCCTTGTCGAAACTTTTCCCCTGGAGGGCATGACATGGTTATCAAACATATTGGCGGCAGCGACGTAGACAAACACCTCGTCATTCCTGCCTACGCGGCAGTGGATTTGAACTATGTGAAGCGAGAAATTCAGAATAACATCCGGCGATACACCGAAGTCTTGATAACACCATCAAGACAGAGAGCCCTGCTATTGTCCAAAGAACACTTGAGATGGCCATGGATTATTCCGTATGTGCATATTTACCTTTGTTGAGGCACCACTAAGCACGCCCACAGGCAAAAAACCCAAGATCCTTTATTTCGGCCGCTTTGAACATCTGGATTGGAAGCAAGCTGTGCGCGACCGAGCGCTCATTGACCGGGGCAGAGGTCCTTGGACTCAGCCGGTCGATGATCCGAAGTCGCACTTGTATGGTCACATACCAATACCAATGCGACACGATGGCCATTGATTGGATGAAGGACCTCACGTCTCAGCTACTGAAGAAGTTGGCTTTAAAGATTTAAAATAAGAAGAATAGGGCTCGATGGTTCGAGATCTTTCTCACAATGTTTGTCCTCCTGAACAACTTGGAGCATGTCTACGGCATACAGAGCGCATTCAGGGAGTATCTTGGCAGCACAGTAAGTAATAATCGTTGATCCGGACGCTCTTTGTTCCCCTCCACTCACGCTAGTCGCAGGCGACCTTTGGCTCTCAAGTGCGCAAGATTTCAGAGAAGTATATTGACAAATGGGCGTGGTCATCTAGCAACCTTTTGTTCATGTACAAGGCCTATTTCAGAAACACCTCCCCCTTCAGGCCCGAAAACCGCGAGGGGGCTGTGAACGAAGGCAACCTGGACGCACAGGCCCAAGCCTACTTTGACGATGTCGTTGGCCTCCTTCGTAAGTGCTATTAACTCGACATCCTCTTGCATCGTCGGCAGTTCGCTAACTATATCAGCATCCATTGAATCGAATGCAAAGTCGGTAGCCGATGTAAACGACAGCAAGTACGAGATGGTATGGTGCAAGTCCTTGTTTCTATTGGATAAGGGAAACACCCCATGATAAGGCTGGACGAGGTCATTGGTCTACGTTCTCCTGTTGACGTGGTCTTCTTTAACTATCACACCATATACGACTGCACGTTTGAGGGAGATGCGTGGGATAGGCGATAGGGAAGCACGTGAAGCATAGCAGGGCCGCATGAGTATGCGCCAAGTCGACACTGCCACCAAGCAATATTTAACACAAGCGACAAGGATAGTGACCCCGCTCCTAGCCTTCCAATCGCCGTTTGGATCTACCCTTACTCTCAATCAAATCCATTCCCAAAAAGAAATCTATGAATCCTTCAAATCAACAATGGCGGCAGTGGCAACAATGGGAAGGCGGAGCTGGTTAATTAGCGCTTATCAGATCGGAGGTTTCTTAAAGCCTTGGAATACCCTCGGACGAGCCATCTCTCGTCAAGCCTACTTTCTAGAGCTGAAGCCCTTGAAATGGCAGCAGCAACTGTTCCCCCCGCTCTTTCCTACTATCCGGCCGCGAATGAGCGCATTCGCCTCGGGCATGCGGCCGATATGGGACCCACTTTCACATCTACCGGTCCGCCTCCTAGCTTCCCCAAGATGCTCTATGGCCCTCTTGTGTGGTCCAAAGAGGATATGCTGGGAAGGTCAAACGAATGGATCGTGCAGCTCAGCGAAAGCGATGCTGAAGCGATTGAGAAAGCTTTGAGGTTCTTCCAGAGTAAGTTACTGAATCCTGATAATACCTTCGGGAGCTGAATTAGAAATACTCTGGGCAGCACATCTCAAAGATCAGCAAGGATATCTTCCCTCTTCCTGAAGAGCTCGCTCAGCGCTTCGATGACATCTCTGAGGAGTACTATAATGGCCGCGGGTTCTGCATTGTACGCGGTATGAATCCAAAGAAGTTCCGTGAAGAAGAACATGCTATGATTTATGCTGGCATAACTCTATACATCTGTCTACAGAGGGGCTTCCAAGACTTCGAGAAAGAGCAAGTCCTTTGTAAGTTGACGACTAATTGTCATTGGATTTTCTACCGCTCACACTCCCCTCCAGGCCATCTCAAGAACTCTGCACCATATATTAAGAAGTATGAAATTGTGTCTCCAGGTTTCACTGATGGAGCCATGGCGAGTCAATATGTGCTCCTCTAATGTTTTATTTGCTAACCAATCACCAGGCATTCCACACTGATCTTGGAGATATCCTTTCGCTCTATGTCGTCGATCAAGCGCCGAGGGGAGGGCGCTCTCTCCTTGCCAGCTCTTGGCAGGTGTACAACGACTTGGTCAAGGAAAAGCCACAAGTACTGCACACCCTTGCTGATAATTGGACTTTCGATACGTACGTTTCACAGCATACCCACATTTACACGACTAACAATACGCTCTAGGTTCCGTGATCGGAACGTCTACCCTCCCTTCACCCGTCCCCTCTTACATCACCAAGATGATAAAGTAATCTTCCAATGCTCGCGCCGCCCATTCACGGGCTTTGGCCCCATGAAGCGCGATCCCTCCCTACCACCTATCACCCCGGCCCAAATCGATGCTCTCGACAGCATCCATTACTACGCCGCCCGCAACGCTATCGTGCTCGATATCAAGCCAGGAGACATCATGTACATCAACAACATGAGCATCCTGCACGGCCGTGAGTCGTACGAGCATGCGTTCGAAGGCAACGAGGGAGATGCGAAGAAGGAATGGGCTAAGGAGGGCGAGAGGCATCTCCTCAAGTTCTTCCTCCGCGACCCTAAGAGGGCGTGGAAGATGCCGCCTGCACTGCAAAAGCTTTGGCATGGCATTTATGGACCTAACCGTTCAGATAGAACGAGAGAGGAGACCTGGGTCTTGGTTAAGACACCCGGCATGAGCGATAGGTGGCAGGTCAATGGCTAGATCGATCTTTCAGCATGCACCGCCATGACGCAAAATGTAACTTATCCATCAGCGCGAGATGTTCGTTATGTAGTGACTTTTTTTTCCTTTTTGTGTTTAGGTTCTGAGTTTTGTCCTTAGCACAACGTATCTTAACGAACCTTGGAATAAAATAGCATCGCTTACGAACTTGTAGAGGAGTGCACACTAGGATGAATCATCACTGATAATACTCAATATTATCCCAAGGAAGAGGATAAAGTATTGATCAAAATGAGCTTTTACATATCTCTTCTCGACTCCGAACGACTTAGGTGACTTCTTGACCCTGCCGGGATTTCTCCATGCTGAGGCGCTAAATTTTCGATTAAATTGGCCCAATTAGGGCGGATGCATGCCTACCCAAGTTTGACTTATCATATCAGCCACACGATTGAGCCAAGTTTTACCAACAAAATCTCGCTAAATTCTCGGCAGCAGTGCGTCTGGTCCTATGTATAAGGAAAATCACGTGAGGCCTACTTCGCCTCACCCATTCTTAGTCCGAATCTTTCGGTTCACGATAGCAAATATAGAGTAATATTAAACAGTCTACATACAATTAATCCCAACTGCAGTTAACTCTGAGAAGGTAGTTCGTATTGCCACACGTGGAAATCTTGCTGGCTTTTGTACAAGTTGCCGAAGCCAGACGACTACACTTGAGTGATCCGACCTTGTCTCCATCCTTGGCCTTCTCGTGTGAGACGGATGAAACGTAGTCGCACGTGTCACCAAAGACCTTCGTGATACCTTTGATCGAATTCGGCAAAGTTGCATCATGAACAACGCTTCCTGCAGTCCACCCAAAAGCTACCTCGCAGACCTTGAAGTCTTCATAAAATGCCACAGCTTGCTGACTATAGCGCTGTGTCCACCAATCAATACCGTTTGGTCTTGTTGTTGAAGATGTGTAAATGCTGAATCTCGGTTTGTGGCCATCCTTAGTTTCCGGTATATTGGGCTTTGGCGGATCTGGGTTGGGCTGCGGCTGCGGCTCTAGTTCTGGCTGATCCATCGGATGTGGAGGGGCAATGTTCTTGTTGGTTTCAGGGTCGATACGCCAGGATACACAGTTATTTACCAGTACGCCGCCTTGCTTGTCCGCGATAGTGTCCTGGTCACAGCCATCGATGATTTGCAAAAGTTGCTTGCTGCACTCATCCTTGTTCAAGGTCCATCGACAATTTGCCTGTAACTCCATATAAACCAGAACGTTCAGGCCAGCTTTGTGTGCCCCGTCCCAGCCAAAGTTCATTTCAACAGCGTTGAAGTCATGGCTCCTGAAAGTGAGACCATCGTTCTGAATGCAAAACTGTTCCGCAGCAAGAACCAGGTTACTTCTAGATGCAGCTTGGCCATTATCGTAGCAATTAACCTTGTTTTGAGAGGTATTTGGTGACTGTTCAGGTAATGGCTGGTTACTTCCAGAGCCAGACCCACCCTCAGGGTTGCTAGGTGATCCAGGATTATTTGGAGAATTCGGGTCTGGGTCACCTGGTAAGTTGATTGGAATGCAAATCTCATTCGTTTCCTGCTCTTGGATCTCTTCCTCTTGTGGATCTCTACCACCGCCACCAATAGGACATTGTAGGCCGCAAGTACTGCCAGGAGTCGTGCAGCTTGACCCTGTACAGGTTTTACACTTCGGCTTGCTGCATGCACTGCAGTCTTTCCCATGGCAAGTCGTGCACTTGGGACCTTTACAGCCGACACAGTTAGCTCCAATGCAAATTGTGCAAAGAGGTCCAACACAGCTAAAGCAGTTCAGATCCAAGCACTTTATGCAGTTGATGCCGATACAAATATCGCAGAGCAACCCGAGTTTGCATCCACCACCACCACCACCACCACCACCACTTGAATCACAATCTTCACCTTTGCAGCCTTCGTCCTCACCGTCATCCCCATCGTTGCTGTTGTTTTGTATATAAGGTGGGCAAAGCTCCGCAACGATGGTGAAAGGGCAGGGCGTAGAGTAAGGTGTGGTCGTGGGATGTGGCGGAAGGCCAGACACAAAAGTAACATTCCCAATAACGGAAGTAATCTCGGGTGGAAACGGAGGTGGAGGCCCTGGGGCGCTAGTAGTCAAAGTTCTGCCCGATGGCTCTACAACCGTAAAGCTAGGCCATACTGGTGTTGTATATAATGTGACGCCTGATATCACTGTAGCAGGTCCATTGGAGTTTGTTGTTTGTACACCTCCGCCACCGATGACCAGTGTCGATATCCAAATAACAGAAACAGTCAATGGTGGTCGTGTGACTGTAGTAGTAAACCCAGACTCCGTTAATGTAACAAGCGGATACTGCGTGGTTGTCGTAATCTTTGTATAGGGTGGCAGTACTACCGTGCATGGAAAGGCGCATGTCACGGTTGGCTTATCTGTATTCCATATGGAAGGATCAACCTAAAACACGCCGAGTCAGTAATAGAATTGTGTTAGTGGGGAATGAGAGTTTACATACCCAAACTAGATCGGATCCGCCAGTATTGGTTCCTCCACCACCTATACTTGCATCAAAGTCGATGGACCAGATCATAGTACCGCCAAGGCACATGGAGTTGGCGAAATCCTCTTTCATCTCAATCGTCTCGCTGTCATCAAATCCAACCCAGCTGTCACCAGCGTAGGTCATATACTTTACCATTGCAGTTTGGTTCAGGTAAGACTTGGCCCCTGTCTTGACCATATCTCTGATCTCACGATTCGATAAGACTCCTTTAAATCCTGTGCATTCACCTGCAGCTCCTGGACCACTAAACTTGCAATTATTCATCGTGCTACACGATGGGTCTGCCAGCTGGTATGTGCGACCATAATACGCCAGGCCGAGGTTGATTTTGGCAGGATCAACGCCATCGAACCATAGTGGCTTGAGGCCGTTGTATATTTCTGTGATATCTGTGTGAGGCCGAACTATTGACCCTGGAAACTCTGTTAGTATGTTTTGTAAAATTACAGTGATTGAATTTGCTCACCAAGTGCCTTTACATCAGCATCCCACGGCCCATGAAGATCGTACGCCATGAACCCGAAAAAGTCAACGTATGGTTCCATGGCTTTTGGCTTGAAGCCGCGCAAATACCAATAGTCAGGAGCTAGTGTTAAGGATAATCCAAAGCGAGAACCGAAAGCAGCTCGCATTTCTTGAACAAGAAGGACTAAGTTGTCTGCGTCCGCCTTACGACCACCACGTTTTACTTCAACTGGGTATTCCCAGTCAAGGTCTGCGCCTTGGAATCCATAAGTATCCATAAACGCTATCAAAGACTTGATAAATGCTGCTCTGTTTGTAGCTGTAGAGACCATGTCGCTCCATGCCATATGGTTGTCGCCAACATCTGAGAATGACCATCCGCCGATGGCACACCAAGTCTGAAGAGTATTCGAAGCCAGTGCTGTAAATTCTCTGTACTGCCCTGCATCTGCCGGATTCATAGGTTTCATCTGAAAGGTGGTTGGGTCGAAAAAGACGAAAGAATAGAACAAGTGCGTCAGACCCTTGATGTTAATTTGAGACGGGCTGACTTTGTCGCACAGTCGCTCACGGACGTTCCATCCTTGATAGTAACCAATCTTGCGTCCTGAAGATGCCGACCTTCCATTACAAGAAGGCGGGGCGTACATTTTACAGGATCCAAACCCTTCTTGACAAGGTGTTTTGCCAAATTGCGGTTCTGGATCATGGCAATGAACCGTCTCTGTGCCACACCAACCATAGTAACTGCAACAAAGACGTAGAGCACATGGAGTGCTTCCGTCAGCTGAGTCAATGCCGCACATGGCCTTTGCTTGACAATTAGATTGGCAACCAGTGCCACAATGCGCTGCCTTGACCACTTGCCATCGGCACTGCAGCAACTGTCGTCCTTACAAGGTGACCCAGGGCCACACTGTACTGGTCCATCACGTTTATAAAGTGGCTTAAATATCGAAATGCTGTCTTTATCTTGCTTGCTCGGAGAAATCGGGAGTCGGTGCGCCTTGTGAAATGCTCGATGCCTGCCATTGGCATGCGACCAGCTCATTTGACTCTTTTGTACATCTCTAGGGTGAGAGGCGGTATTGATAGAACGGCCAGATTTTGTGCCATTGACTTGGAGAGTAGAATTTTGTCCTGTACCATCATGGCCGTTTTCGAGATTACCCAAGATGTATGCGGTCCCAATATCAAGGACATCCAATGGGCGTGGCGAACGAAAATGCCGTCCAGCATTGGGATCCGTCCCTATTATCGGCGTAAAGTTGCCAAAAGAGTCATTCCCAATCGCTGTCAATAAATCTGAGCCATTCATGCCAATATTGATAGCCCCGAATCCATATTTTCCACCAGAGGCGGCATACTTCGAGGCAGCAGCTTTCGTTTCAGACCACGAACCATTAGCATGCATCTCGAATGAGTTGCCTCCCCAGGACTTAACGTCATTCATCGTGAGATTTGCCATGAATTTTAATTTCTCTTCAACGCTCCAATGTTCAATGTTGCTCAAGTCGCGTTTTGGTTTTGGCGTAACACCCACTTCCCAGATTCCTGTCTGTCCGGCACCGAACCTGTCTTTGATGAGAATCGAGTTGTCAGCCTCCTGATATTACCGTTGATCAATACCACTTACATCCAGCAGGGCCTATTTCTTTGTCATTTTCGAACAACAGAGTGATAATCATCGCTCGGTTGTTCAATTGCTGATCACTCAAACCGAACTCCTCTGATCCATGGGTCTTCAAACTAGCTTGGAGTTGACTATGTGTAATTCCTTGCCAGTCTAAATGACATTGTTAGCATAAAACCCCAGTGCTTTATTAAACATTCTTCTAATAAGATAATTTAATGTGAAGTTATTGTGGAAAGAGTGCAATCCAGAAATTTAAGATACTCACTTTGTTCTGACCAAATCTTTTGATCTTTTGGAATCTGTTGTCCTGCACAGCCATTTGTCATAGCCATTGGGGCACATATTGTACTACCTCGACCTCCATCGCCTTCTGGGGAAACGCCTTGCGTTCCAGTCCCGATTCCACCCTCGACGAAACTGTAGTGATAACTTTTAGACACTTTCTAATCAAACTGACAGTAATTTCTGCTAACCTTCGTGGTGGCCACTCTTCGCAGGTGTAGTACCGGCCGCTCCTTTTAGCCAGTCTGAAACATTACGAGTTAGATGTGTTTATATTTATTAAATAAAATAATGCGGAAACTTAGCTTACTTAAATCTCTTGGGATCCCCCACCTGAAAGGTTGGATCGATGTCATACTCGGCTACAATCTCATTCTCGTTCAAAGGATTAAGAAATTCTTTGCTAGTTGAGTACCAGAAGTCAGGCATGATTGGCGGTTGCACAACAACACCATTGGTCTTCTCAGGGCACTCGTGGTCTTTCTTCCAGTTTCGTGGACACATCGCATCACCTCTATGTGCAGTCATTTTCGAATCCAAATCGTATCCGAAAATGTGAGCATTTGGATTGAACTTGTTGTAAATGTCGTTAAGTAGTCGGTTCTGACCGCGTCCTGTTTTGAGCCAATTTTGCGCATTTTGGCAAATTGCTTTCATGTAGTGGCAATTATACCAAACAACAACAGCATTTGCGGGGATGAGTACGGGCTCAGGTGTCTCCGATTGCGTTCTTCGCCAATGGGCTAGAAATCGTGGCCACGAAGGTTAGTGAATAAAATAATATCAAAATGGTTGAGTTTTCAGTCGGGTTGAGCTTACGCCAATTTTCGCCTTGATATTGAATCCATTGATAATCTTGTATGTACTGAGCATCAGTACTATAATATATGAAGCTGGTAAAAAAGAAGAAGGCCAAAAAAGGCCATTGGACATGTGACAACGGAGCCATAGGGAATCTTGTGAAGAAGGACCTGGCTACATAGAATATAGAGGTCTTTTGAACTCGTTGATGGTATTATTTATATACTATCGCATTCCGCATGCGCTCTGCACTCTGTCAGATTGACTAAGTACTTTGGTCCCTGCGCCAGGTAATTTCAACTAACCTAAGCATATGGGCCCATTTACGGTGCCCAGAACTGTGCCACAAGTTTCGACCAAAGTTTAAATTAGTACCCACTACTGTCTGAAGGCGTTAAGTTACTAGGCCATAGAGAATACTACATCGGTTAAAATGAAACAGCGGATCCCTACATTTCGGCCTTCTCAGTATCCGAACAGCATGTGTGGGGGCACCTGGATATCTACTGATTTACTGTCTTGTCAATTTCCTCTTCTCGTAAGTCGCCACTACTCTATCCGGTAGCGTCTAACACCACACGTGTGTACATTTTATTTGGGAAGCCTACTGTATAGGCTACTGCGTATTTCCAGGAAAAACCGTGTCAATAACAGGCTATCCCTTCCCTAATTTTGCCTTATTATTCTTGTTATTCTGATTAGCTCCTACTAAAAGCAAAAAGGCCGTAGTCTACAATAAGAATGTTGTTAAAAAGATAAGAAAAATTTACACTTCGAATGGGCATAAACTATCTTGAACTTTGTAATAGAATAGAGTGTTATATCAAATCATTGAGGCCCAGTAAATAAATATTCACTGAAGCAGGATCTTTCCTTTAATAAGGTTCTAAGTTATCTAAATACTCAAGGATAGTAGCAAGTTCACCTACTTTATAAAGTTAACTACTTCAAAGTAGCAACCTGGTTATTACTGTCTATTGAATACTTATTACGCTTACACTATTAAAACTACATCTTGACGATGGATTCTGCTCCTGTGAATTATACAGAGCAATATTAAAGGGCCTTATAGTGCTATCTATAATATAGTATGATGTAATTTTTATAACTCTATTCGACGTGAACTTATCATGTTATTAATTTTTTACAGATAGTAGGGCTATTATAGAGGTATCGAAAAGAAGAATATAGAAAAAGTTCAATGAATATAAAATCTAAATTATATAGAGGTAAAATTCAAGATGTGAGTAGATAAATATAGAGCTACTTTATCAACGTATAGCTACAGGACCTGGCTGTACGTGGCTAGGATTCCTGAATATCTCGTGAAGAATGCACAGGTATGTGCACCATTTACAAAAACTGTCAATGCATATTGTTTCAGGGAAGAGACCCGAGAAGGAAGGGTCATGACAGGGATGACTTTTTATCAGGTCTGAGGGGTTTCCTTCAGCTGTTGAATCGGTTTTGGGAATTTATTCTAGCCAAGGTGATATAACTATGTTCGGTCCGATCCGCCCGGACGCGTTCCTAAATCGGTACACACCTGAACAGCCTTGACCTATCATGTCTACTGCATGGCTGTGCCACATTGGATCGACAACACTCATATGCCTTTTGGGGTTTATATTGCCTCAGTGGATACCCGGGCGTTGAAATTCGATAGTCTGAAAGCTTTTTCAAGGGTAGCTCACTTAAAGTCTTCAACAGCACAAGCACCGGTCAACTTTCTTTCCAACAACTAAAGGTGGACTCCCAGGCAAAACCGTTAGAACAAAACCTCGCCGCAACTCACTTCCGATAACCTTTTTCCACCTATCGGTATGGATCTCAATGCTCCTAGGCTCGGCTTCACCGGCGGTCCTGGGGAATACTTCGCTTTGCCAGCCGGAACTCCACGACCTCCAGAAGTACCAACGCCAGAGGATCACCAGGGTATTTTTCTACAGGATAGAGCAGAACGTCTAAAGTGGTCACTTTTGGAGTCGCCCATGACAGCACAAATTGTCGAGCTTAACGAAACGGGTGAACCGGCATGGCGTCCTCTCTTCGGCGAACCAAATCACACGCTCGCTGCAGAGCCCATCACATTCCCGCCACGCACTCGCATGTTTGTAGAACTTGAAATTGTGGATAGTTGGCATTATTGGCAAGATGCCTGTGCGCAGGACGAGTGTCCTGCGCCTTTGCTGATCCATAATCCCAACGGGCAGCCCATCACTCTTGCGCAATTTATCAACGAAGTGCATGTATATGCAACAGGGTTGCGCGACCTGCTCTATGAGATTGAAGATAGGTCAGATTCTGAAATTGCGCGCGTCTACCTTTTTGGGGTCAGTGGGCCGATACGCAAGGATGCTGGAGATGAAGATGCCGTATTTCGAGTCAGTACTATAACTGACAGAGCCCAAACGGATGAAAGGCTCGAAAAGCACTGGGCCTGGAAAGTTCGACAATTTGTGGCACGGAAGACTGATGTCTAGAGACTCGAATATACTAAACTGGGCTCATCTTATACATCAATCTATTCCACAATGTGAAACGATAATACCAAATCGTATTGAGTCATTTCTATTTTTCATCGGTAACACCTCCTGATCCAGTCTTCTTGGAGATATCAAACAACACAGGGACGCTGTAAGATGCTATGTATGCTAGTATCAGCCTAATTTTGTTGCGGTAGGTAATACGATATCCATTGTGCGGACCATCTACTACCGAAATTGTCTCCTGATTGTGCAATCATTGGAAATTGTTGGATAGGTTCGAGCGTTTCCTACATCGCCACGTACTTGCATTAGTGGCTTGAATGCGGTGTTTGATGGGAATCGCCCGGACTTCAGTACAATCTATAGATTTAAAGCATGAAAAGGCCTAACAAAGCCTCTCATTCTTCTATCCCATCTTTCGTGCGAGTTTATGCGAGCTGCAAGAACTAAAATGCATTTCTCTCTGGATTTATTTCTTATTCTTGCCTTGAATGCTTTCCAAGCAAGTGGGGAGGTGAGATGTCGATTTAATGCTACAGCACCGACACCCGTAAGCTATTATACATGCACAGAGCTCGCTGAAAGGTACCGCATTACCACCACTCATTTTTTTTCTTTTGAATCCTCTGCTTGACCCTGATTGCTCGAGCATTCAAGCAGGTGAGACTTACTGCGTTGCTGGAAATGTTGCACCCAGGTCAACCGATGGTTCTTGCAAACCCGAATCGAACGTTACATGCTTGGGCTACTCTGGTGGCCAATGCTGCAATTCACAGACCTGGAAATGCGGTGAATCAAGGTTTGTGATGTGATCCTCTCTTCGGTCCATATAACAACTAACCGGACAATGAAATAGTACGGATTGTCAAGCCGGTGTCTGTGCCTCTGGTCTTTGCGCAGTGAACAATCCCAGTGACTACTCGCTCGATGGTCATTGCGGCCCTTCCACCGGTAATAAAATCTGTGGTGGGAAATGGGGTACTTGTTGTGGCAAGACAAATACATGCGGAACTGGCTCACAATACTGTGATGCAAACAACTGCTTGTATGGCAATTGCACCATTGTCAAGCCCACCCCAAGCCCACGACCACAGTCGCCAAATTGGGCAAGTGGTAACACGACTAATGGCCGATGTGGACCCAGCAATGATCATCAAGTTTGTAATATCGTGTACGGAAAATGCTGTTCGGGTAGTGGACTGTGTGGTAGTGGTTCAGAATGCGGTTCAGGTTGCAATCCACTCTACGGTGAATGCAACAATGCCACTGTCCCTACGCCGCCCAAGCCAGGTGATAAAAGTCCAGGTAGGTCAATCCACCTTCATGAAAAATACTGCTAATATGTTAAAGATGGCACATGTGGCGGCTCGAACGGATTTGTATGTGCTGGATCTTCATACGGCGACTGTTGCAGCAGTTCAGGCTACTGTGGAAAATCGGATGGCCATTGCAAGGCTGGCTGTCAAAAAGCATTTGGAAACTGCAAAGAAAATGACAACACATCTCCTGATGGGACTTGTGGTGGAAGTAGCGGTTATAAGTGCACTGGTAGTGGATTTGGTGACTGCTGCTCATCCGGGGGATGGTGTGGAAGTAGCAACGCTCGTTGCACAGCCGGTTGTCAAACCGGCTTTGGTTCCTGTACGTCTTCGGATCTGTCACCAGACGGGACTTGTGGTGGCTCTAAAAGATACAAGTGTGTGGGAAGTGGGTTCGGGGATTGCTGCAGCAGCGCTGGATATTGCGGAGGTACTGCGGCCCACTGTACTAGTGGTTGCCAAAGTGCTTTTGGTACTTGTTCTGGAGGGAATGGAAATTCTAATGCGTCACCTGACGGCACTTGTGGTGGATCCAAAGGATACACCTGCGCAGGAACTTCTTTCGGCACATGCTGTTCGTCTGGAGGATATTGCGGAAATACAGTTAATCACTGCGCTCAAGGATGGTAAGTTTACATCTCAACAATATTGTTGAATTCTAACTATCAATTCGAGCTTTGCTAACATGTAATCATCGTCTAGCCAGAAATCGTTCTCTAGCTCTTGCCAGACATCGAATGTCGCATCGTTAGATGGCTCATGTGGTTCGAGCAAAGGTCTCACATGCGCGGGTGGTCCGTTCAACGGACAATGTTGTGCGGCCAGCGGTTTCTATGGAACTACAGACGCACATTGCGAGAGTGGATGGTAAGTTCTGAGATTTCTGATACGACATCATGTTAACTGAAAGCAGTCAAAATGGCTATGGCTCTTGCAAGTAACTTTTAAGAGTGAAAAGACTACACCACAATAGTATAGAGGTTTTTGCTCTATTAACATCTCGCTCTAAGAGTCCCAGTAGTATGATATCTCAAAAAGTGTGCACACTAAACAAATAGGGCTACATTTATAGGCAGTATAATTAAGGTCATGGCTATACCCCAGCACCGTTCGTTTGCCCTTCTTTTCTTTGGTGCATTACCTTACTCCTTACGAATTCCGAACATTCAAAAAAATTGATTCTATGAAAGTATCACAAAATGTCACAAGTATTGACGCCTCCAACAGGAAGAACGAATCATTGTAGGGCTAGCAGAACCGAGGAATGGTAGAGTGTCATAATATGAGGAACTATCGATTGCGATGCGAATAATAGCATATCCTTGCTCGTTGATAGAAACCCGCAGACCAAAACTGTGGATGAGTTGGACATAGTTATAATGAAAGACCTTTGGGCGATTAGTAAGCCCCGGTTTCCTGTGAAGTGATGTTAAAGTGATCACGGAGATGACATCTTGAGGCAAATATATAGGTGCTTCAGCAGGCAAGATGAACGCAATACCTCGACTAGAATCAAACGCTATTGTTGTTTGAAGATAGGCACACATACCACTTAACATACCTTGACATAGCTAGCGAAAGTAACAGTTCGTATTTACAAGCCGAGTAATCAGGACAATCATTTGCAGTAGCAAGTCTTCGTTGCTACATCCCGATCAGAAACTGTATAATGAGTCATCGAAAATATCCATCTAGTAGCAGGCTAAAATAGCCGACAAAAGGGACACTTTTGGCAACGGTGGCGTCCAATGGCTTCATATCTCCAGAAATCGTGCCGCGCCAGGAAGCGAGCCGCAGGATACAGCTGAGAAACTTTCAAAAGGCTCTAGGTACCCCGCCTTCCAGATGATCAAACTGCACTCTAATATCAGGCTAGTCGACAACCCACTAAACATTCCTACAACTAATCCACCTCTGCGCTTCTCTATAATGGAAGCTGCCCCTGCCCCTGCCCCTGCCACTGCCAGTTTCCTTCTGAGCTGCGGCTAAAGCTCAAGAATTCCCTAGATGCGTGCGACCTGTTTGATGCCAATTGGAAGGAGCTCAATGATGTGTTTCAATTGTGTTGCCCTTGTCGCAACGCTTCGAGTCGAGGCGACTGGCGGCGCCCATCGATCGATTACATGCTCGAGATTGAGATAGAGGCTGATCAGACGCTTCGTGAGGCGGAGACGATGAAGATCATGGTGGCCAAACTGCAATGCTCTGAAAGAAAGTATCAAGAAGGGAAGAAAGATTGGGGTGACTTCAGTCTCGATCGCTTCAAGCTCGATAGACACGAAGTGGTGCGAAAGGCGTTGGCCATGAAACGTGTGGAAAAGAGGCTGAAGCTTGCACAAGATGGACACGACAGTATAGTTAAAGACAGAGATAGGAGTGAGAAGAAAATGGCAAAGGTAGATGCCGCGGCCCACATGTTTCATCAGTGGAATTTAGCGCATCATGAAACCTCGATCTGCGCCTTTGAACTACCTACCAAACCGCCATATTCTGGGCTAGGGCTGGACAATGAAGATGACCGCTTCTTAGGACTGGAGGGGGGAACGTTTCCGCCTGAACAGGATCATCCATATCGCAGCTACAGTCAATTATTCAATAACCAACACCCCCAGTCGAACAATCCTATCAACAACTTCCCGCCACGTGCCCCATCGCCCCCACTCCGACAGATGTATCATTACGAAAAGAGCCAAGGATCCGAATCTGAGATTGACCTTGATGTGGTCGACGGCTCTAGCAACGCAAAGCTCTTAGTGGTAGGCCACCATAAGTACGATTCTGGCCGACCTTTTACGAGATCTCGCTTAGATTCGGGATACGCATCCAGGCAGCCGTTGGATAAGACTAGTTATGATGAGCTTGATGATAACAAGAGCTGGGTGGATAGCGAATCTGACAGCGGCCATGACAAAAGTGTGCAAACATACATGTCGCACAATTTCAAGGGCCGGTATGTGCCACCCGACTGTGAAGACGATAGGCGGCTCTCGGGTAGGACAAACCGAGAGGATGAATCGCAAGACATGAAGGGGTCTAATTATAGGGAGACTTCGAGATCCAGAGAAGGCTGGAGGCGTCGGGACATGTCGAGGTCTAGGTCGAGGTCTCGTGTCGTATCCAGATCTCGTGTCATATCCAGATCTCGTGACATATCCAGATCCCGTCACAAATCCAGGTTTCGTCACAGATCGAGGTCTCGTTATACATCGAGATCTCGTTCTCGGCCAAGAACTCTTGAACGTTCCAGATCTCATCATATATTGAGGTCTCAGGACTATTCAGCTCATCAGAATAGGTCGAGATCTCAGGGTCATTCTAGGCATAGAGACAGCTCGAAACATCGAGGAACTTCGCGACATGGAAGAAAACACCATTCTTCACACCACCATCGATAGGAGTGATATGATACTGAATCTGGTTTCTTGTTGAAGCTTTCCGGCCTCCATGCCTAGCAATATATCAATCACCAATAGCGAGACTGTTTGATGACGGCATTGGAGGAAAGAAAACCCTGTTAGGAACACAACATTGATGAGATTGGTTCACTGAGAAAACTAACGTGCATCAAAATTCGTTTGATTTGGCTACAGTTTTCAGTACCTGAAGGGCAAGAAAGTTTTTGAGAGTGCATGGTGAACTACGGAGACATCTGTCTATTTTCAATTAAGGCTTAGGAAATTGATTCTTGTAACTTGTCTGCCATGAATGGAAGACTAGAACTAAGATAAAAAGCCCAGAAAATTTTAGACCTTCGATTATACAATCTGATCCAATATTGAGCATGTCGACAGATCTATTAATGTATCAACTAAACATTGGTAGCCGCTGCCTTCCTGCTAGCTAATCCGCCATTTCAATGTCTCATAAACCCTGGATGGTCAAATAATTTAATTCAAGAATGTCAACACTGCGTTCGGTATACAGCCACCGATTTCTCACTCTTTATACTTCTGATCATGAAACCTAGCCAACACCTCCACCTTCCTATCTCCCCTCTCCGCCCACCTCTTCGCCGCAATCTTAGGATTTAGCTGCAAAGTCTGCTTCGCTCTTACCTACTCCTCTATTGTTACGATCGAATTAAACCTTAGTTTTACACCTACCTTCTCTAGAACTAGTAAGTTAGTTATAGGTAGCAACTTTGTGTCGTTATGTAGGTGCGCAAAGTATAGCAGGCCTATGCGCTTATATTACTACTAGTCCTTAGGCAGCGTAACAACGCGGTAGACAGACGACTTTAGCTATCCACCCGTAAGATGCGAGATAGTATCTACGAGGTTGACGGTAATTGTGCTAGGTTGCGCGCTAACCTATATCTAGTTTCCGTCTTTGCCTAGGATTTAGAGACTAGCGACTAGTTAGTAGAAGAGGAGAGTTATAGTTCTAAGATTAGTGTAACTACTAGTAGCTCTATATTTAGCCGCCTTCTATTTATCTTTAGTGCGTAGATAGTAGATTATATAGTAATAATAATCTTCTAATTTCTTGTTATATATATATTGTTTAATAAGATACTCTTTATCTAGTAGTTATAGTACAATAGTAAAGAGGTAAAGTAGTAGAAGAACTACGTTAGTATGTAGAGCCTTCTAGAATACCTTGATCTTAGGTAGATACGCTTAGAGTAGATTAGGTATAAGGGAGTTATCCCTTATATCTCTTATTTTCGCACTAATATTAGTAAGTTTGCAACTTACTAATATTGCAAACCTACTAACATTACAAACTTACTAATATCGCAAACTTACTAACATTGCGAACTTACTAACATGTTAGTAAGTTTACAACTTACTAACATTTAACTACCTTTCTACTTTTAGTTAGCGCTTAGTAAGCTACTAGGTATATATACCTAGTACTTA
>JALNQF010000281.1:0-54270 GCA_028456385.1 Ophiosphaerella korrae | reverse complement strand
CTGGAGGGCCATTCTGACTATGTCACGGCGGTGGCCTTCTCGCCAGACGGGCAGCTGGTTGCGTCGGCATCTGACGACAACACTGTACGGCTGTGGGAGGCTGCAACAGGAACGTGTCGCAGCACACTGGAGGGCCATTCTGATAGCGTCACGGCGGTGGCCTTCTCGCCAGACGGGCAGCTGGTTGCGTCGGCATCTGACGACAACACTGTACGGCTGTGGGAGGCTGCAACAGGAACGTGTCGCAGCACACTGGAGGGCCATTCTGATAGCGTCACGGCGGTGGCCTTCTCGCCAGACGGGCAGCTGGTTGCGTCGGCATCTGACGACAACACTGTACGGCTGTGGGAGGCTGCAACAGGAACGTGTCGCAGCACACTGGAGGGCCATTCTGACTATGTCACGGCGGTGGCCTTCTCGCCAGACGGGCAGCTGGTTGCGTCGGCATCTGACGACAACACTGTACGGCTGTGGGAGGCTGCAACAGGAACGTGTCGCAGCACACTGGAGGGCCATTCTGACTATGTCACGGCGGTGGCCTTCTCGCCAGACGGGCAGCTGGTTGCGTCGGCATCTGACGACAACACTGTACGGCTGTGGGAGGTTGCAACAGGAACGTGTCGCAGCACACTGGAGGGCCATTCTGATAGCGTCACGGCGGTGGCCTTCTCGCCAGACGGGCAGCTGGTTGCGTCGGCATCTCTAGACAACACTGTACGGCTGTGGGAGGTTGCAACAGGAACGTGTCGCAGCGCGCTCGAAGGTCATTCAAAGTACATTTGGTACTTAGCCTTCTCGTTAGATGGTCACATCCTCCACACCAATGCAGGCGATATCCCTGTGTCGCTCCCCTTAATTGCACCATTGCCTTCTTGCCAACACCAGCAGTTTTCTAACATCTTAGTGCAGGACCAATGGATATTGCGCGATCAGCAATGCTTTCTATGGCTTCCGTCCGAGTATCGATCGGACTCAACAGCAGTATGCGAGGGTACAGCTTGTCTAGGGCTTGCATCTGGTCTTGTAGTTCTGCTTAGGTTTCTCTAGCGTCGTGCGTTGACAGGCTAGTTTCATAATAAGCAGAGTGTAGGCTCTACATGATAGGATTAAAATAATCTACAGCAAGATACAGGTTTTGCTAGTAATCTTCCTTGATAAAAACTATAGCGGAAGACTGTATACGCTCGGACCGCCTCCTAGATCTAAGCTACAGTCTTAACAACTACTAGAAATAAATTATGCGGCGATGATTACATGGACGTGCGGGACTACTTAGCGCGAGCCGAGGCACTAATAACCACAGCGATCTTGCGTGAATGTAGGCGCCGCAGCCGCTATGAGGCTTAACGTAACTTACCACTCTATCACAAGGTCCTCGAGACTTAATTAAACTCTTATATAAGTACCATAGGCACTAGAAGCTTCTATATAGTACTACAGCAAAGTAACATTGTTTTGCACGAAAGAAAGGTATATCGTAACTTATGCTTCAAGGCAACAGCGCGAAGGTAATTTTTAGGTAGGGTAGGGCTAGGATATACACAGTCAGCTATATTACATACTGTACATATACTGTGGCACCCGTTGGCGTATGAGAAGGAGACGATCTGCCTGAAGTTGAAGTACCCCTCGTTTGTCCCAGCACGGAGGGTGTCGCAGCACACAGGGAGGGATATTATTTCTTTAGTTGCGGGTATGCGTTGCATCAGGGCAGGATAGACAGCATATATAAAGCACAGAATAGGAAACATGTCAGCCGAGCTATATGATCCGTCAACGGGGTTTTTGTTCACAATGTATGTGGTGAAAGGGGGTGGTGGCTCCGAGGGTGAAATCGTTGCCCAAAACAGTACAAAGTTCAAATCGCGTTCGAATGACAACGCCAACTAATCGGAATACTTTGAATGAGAGCTGCGTATAATCTACTTTACGTACAATCGTTCCATCGGAGGGCAAACTTTGTGCATTGCCATTTCACCAAGTCATGTCAGCGGACTGCGTGCGAAGCAGCCCACTACTACCCCTTTCCCATAGGGATGATCCTAAGCTTCGGACCCAACTCCCTGACTGTCTTCCGAGAGACTAAAGTTCACGTTTGGCAACGCATCGATGACATCGCAAATCCTCTGCAAATGCTTTGGAACCCACGAATCGTACAGGTTGCGCACAAACGAATACGCTCTCCACTTATTGCTCCCATTAAAATCCGCGAAGCCGAAACTATCTATTACATGGCGGTAAATCTGGGGAACACGGCCCTTGTTGACAACGATGTAATGGCCGTAAATCCTGACACCGCTGTGGTCATGCGATATCGAGAAGCTGTTGATTTCACGGTGGAGTTCTTGCTCTCGTCCGACTAGGCGGAAGAGCTCGTACAAAGCGCGTAGAGCGATAGTTTGCGTGTAAGCGTTTTGTCGATCGGCGATTTCGAGTGAGCCTTGTCCACATTTGACTTCCGCGGAAAAGAACGGAAAGTACAGATCATCTCTGCTCGTGTCGTAAATATCGTAAAGCTTCTGGACTCGCTCGTTACCAAAAGCTTTTCCGTTGAATCCAAGACCAAAGTCTGGCATGGGGCGGAGCCCATGAACCCGATCCGGAAGTTTCCAGAGCGGGATACAGTCGATCCACGTCGCCGACATGGTTTCTTCAAGGATCTCCAGATTTTTAAAACCCTGAGTAACTAGGTTCTGGGTGAAAGGAACAATGAGTGGCGTAATGTAGTGAAATACCTGGGCTTCATTCTTTTTGTCCATTTTCTTGCAGACATCCCGAAATCTTTCATTGTCAGAGAAGTGTGTCTTCGTAGGCGGTTTTCGCGGCCCATCGAGGAGCATTTGACAAAGCTTTTCGCTTTCAGGTGTTATGCCTCCTTCGTATTCGTCCATGAAGCTACCACAGGCATTTAGCTGTACTTCAAACTTTGGGGTGTCATATGCCTTCTTCTGGGCCGAAGTTTGTTCAAAAATCGTAGTTTGCTTCGCAGTCGTTCCGTATGGAACTGTTAGGCTGATCTTTGTGCCTGCTCGGCCCCCTGACCACCTTCCTCCATCGACACCCGTGGGTTGTCGATCGCGACCACGACCACGACCACGGCCACGGCTACGAGCATAAACACGAGCCAATTTTGTCTCTTGTTTCTCCGTTGGCCAGATACCTTTATGTACCCAGAAATCTATCCGAGCCTCTTGGGTCGTGTTGGGAAATGGGGTTGCAGATGTTCGCACTTCCTCGGGTGACAATTGAGAGGGGACGCGAGAGGATTGGTCCTTGTCTTTTCGATCTTGTTCCTCTTTGTTCTTCTGGGCAGCGATTCGGGTTTGGAGACGCGTAATCGGTCGTTGGCTCGTTGTTTGATTGTGTGGTGAAGGGCGATTTTTAAGACGCGAGAGATTCTTTTGCCTTGTTAGATCATTGGAAATGAAGAAAACTAGTACAAGCATACCTCTTTCTGTGTTTCCTTTCGAGCTTTTCCCTCCGCTTCTCGTACCCAAGCACTACGTCGCGTAGGTTTGCGGATTGCGTGCACTATGAAAGTCAGAATGGCTGTATTGGACAACGAGGTTTGTGACAACGTACCTTTTTTGCTCCGAGCTGGCGTCTTTGATGCGGCTAAAGCTGCTGAACCAGTAGCCATTGTGAAAGAAGGCCAGAATTTTGACGTTCTTTATGCTTTCGTCCAGTTTGCGATAAAAGGTTTGCTCGTGGGAAGGGGTAGCAAGCAATTGAGTTGTAAGGAACAACACGGGGGGACCAGATTTTAGAACAGGCAAAATATAGGGCAAAAGATACACAAAGCCAACGAAATACCAAGTAAGGACAAAGCACCTGGGGAACAAAGCAAGTGGAAGAAGAAACCATGTATAGTACACAGTATTGACAGCACATGCAAACCTCAAGCCGTTGATTTGTAATTTACTTGGAAAATGTTCCAGCCTCCTAAACTCTGAAAATACATGCAGCTTCCCGCTGCAACAACCGTGACCAAAACTCCTCGAATCATATTTGCCATCAATTTGGATATCTCTTATGGCTGGTGGGCCTGTGGTCGTGCATCAAGCTGTCAACGAAATAGCTCATCGGGTAGGTCAGAACGGCCAGATTTTCTGACCTAAATAGTGGTGCATTGTGGTGTTGCGATGCGTTCTTAAGCGGTGATGGGTGCCAAGCCGCGTTTAGGCTTTCTCGCGACTAGGTAACCTTGGGTAAGTGAGCACGTGGTAGGCCAACACACTCAATCGAACCCTGACTTCTCTTGGCCATAGAGCTTCAAAACACAAGTTGGTCGTTCGTTGATACGATGGCGACTTCTACATCATGCGCGAACCTGCCGCCGCCCTGCACACCCCGCGCCAGTGTGCGAGTTGGCTATGTTACGTAGCCTAAACTTCACACCTTCAAGATAGAATCTATAAATGTGGCTCTTCGACTAAAGAAGGACGACTTGCATGTTCAAACATCTCTAGCTGAAGTTCACACATTATCACCAATAAAAAATTCCCTTCACTCCGGCATGCGAGAAACTCCACAATCACGGCAGATCCAAAATGAACCATTGAACGCGTAACGAGGTGAATCGCCATGCAAAGATTGACATGTTATTCCATTCTTTTCATCATCATATGTACAAAAAGCCAGTTTTCGCATCCATCATAAATCCTATACGTCCAACGTACAAGCAGCGGCCCCAATGGGTAGCCAGGGTATCAAACAAAATCATAAAATCCGACGAACTCTCCAGCATTTGTCTCGACAATATCGAGAAAGTGAGAGCATAGCTCTGGAGGACCGTCGTGGTGACAAAAACGTCCGACAACGTCGGAGCGCCGTCATCCGAACGAGGCGACAAGGCCATGGTGCGACGGCGAATTAGCGCTGAAGGTGCTTTGTGGGCAGGCCTGTGCAATAATAATTGGGTCGCGGAGATCACACACGGGTGTGGCGGACCGTGTAAATCTGAAACTTGGATAGGGTTTTCAAACGCGTAAGCACCTCATACGAAGCGCTGTGGCTCCTGGGCGTAATACTGCATGTTGCTGCCAAAGGTTTGTGTTGACAAACGCGGGTCCGACTTGGCTAGGCGACTTCCGCCGCCGGAACTTCCGGACTCGGTGCGATCGGCGTTGTGTGGGCGGCCGGGGATGTCGTAAGTCTGCTTTTCGCGCATGACATCAGATCTTGGGGGCATGCCGGTCTCTTCGTCGGCATCCCTTTTCTTGCGGCGGGTGCAACAGCATGAGCGGTTGTATGGGTAGCACCAGAAGAGCCATGATACGACGGAGAAGAGGATGATGACGGGAATGATGCCAACGCCGACGATGAGGCCAATGGAGGTTGCTGAGATGCCTGAGGTTTCTCCCGCTTCCAAGATACGAGGTACAAGATGAACGAATGTAGGCATTGCAATAGTCAAGTCGAGGGATGCCTGGAGCGAGTGGCGAGAGCAATGCAATATGTTGCGAAAAGTATCACGATGCCTGAGATATAAGTATACAGAGTGCCCGGCGACGCGAGAGGTTTCGAGTGCAACAGCAAAAATAGATGTAACTAAATCCTTGCGGGAGGCTCGGCCAAGGTTCTCTCGGTTACAAAAAGAAGCTGTTTGGGGGCTCACGGAGCATTACAGGACCTCAAAGTGGCTTTGTACAGATCCAGGCGGCCTTCACGCACGTCATCTAAACACGCCCATGACAAGAGGGAAGGTGACGCAAACGACGTGGCCAGGAAGACCCTGTGAGGCATGTTCTTACGTACTGGCGGAATAGACGGGCATGTCAAGGCCACGATACCAAGGCGCTACAACTGGGTCGCAGGCGCCGCAAGGCCGAACAGTTGGAGAATTGCAAGAGAAAGAGGTGCAAATACCATCATTCCGTTGTGTCCTGGCCGCGTTAGTCCAGAAGCAGGCTAGCGCGCCGGGAAGCGCGGCACCACGTTGGCCTCAAAGCAAGGCACGTGCAGGGGTCATGGCGTCCAAGTGCCGCGTCCACCATCAGCCTCATCGCCATGCTGAAACATGGACCTGAATATCCTCAGATATCTCCTCCACCAAGAGGCCGCAATGAAATGAGCGTGTTCAACACCCCCAATCGCTCGCGGGCGTGGGGCATTGTGTTCCGGAATGTGGGTGACGCGTACAAAACGGGCTCGGGGTTTGCTTACCTCCATGCTTGGCAATTGTCTTTTGGATGCACCTGGAACCGGATTGCCAGACCTCTTGTCTCCCAGCCTCGCCTAGATCGACTAGCCGAAGGTTCTTGGGTATGCCATCATATGGCGCTGATGCCTCGGCCGCCGCCTCGAGTGTTGACTTGAACAAACTTTCTGTTTCATTCCACGGCATCGTCGTATCGCTCTCGGCGTGAACAAAGACGAGCTGGAGCAGCGTGCAACGACCTGGCTGCGGTCAGCGTACGCGCGGCGCAGGAATGAGCACGTAAATGAAGGACCATGCCGACAGAGACCGTGGTGCCAACGCCAGCAAGACACCAACTTACGCGCTAGTTCTGCAAGACGATCGTCGCTATGCCATGTATCTCGCATCCTACTGCTAAACCAAGCCTGAAAGATAGATGATAGCTTGACAGGTGCAAGCACCGGAATCATTCCCCCAATAGAGTACGACGCAAACGCACCTCCCGCATTGGTAAAGGCTGCACATAGTATTAGCCCTGCGAACTCAATGTCTATTTTTGCATAGTGGTTGGCTATGCCAGACACGACAGCTGTCCCCAGAGAGTGTCCGAGGAGCACAATGCGGTCAGGCGAGATCTTTGCCACATCCAGTGCCCAGCCAACAACCGCCTCTGCATCGCTCAACAGACCGCGCTCAGAGGGAGTGCCTGATGATTTACCGAAGCCACGGTAGTCAAAAGCAAATACCCATATCTTTTCAGAAGCGCCTGCAGCATACGATCGATACTCTTCAGTCCGTCTCTGCTGCGCTAGAGTCGCGCTGTTGCCATGGAAGTAGATTAGCAATCGTGCCTCAGGATCCTCTTTCAAAAGCTTGAAAGCAAGCTTTTCCTGGATGTCGTCGACGCCCAGCTGTTCTGCAACGAAATCCTCGGAATGCCTAGCATAAACACCTAACGGCGCAACGAGCCATGAGAATAACTGTTCGTTATCGCTCGTCGTTATGCGAAACGGTGTGACCTGGTTCTCTAATTGTATGAGCAGTCATCCAGTAAACAATCCTCTCATCAAACATACTCAGAAACCCAGCTCTTTCGGGCTCTGTGAGCCATTTTCCAGGAAAGAAAGTCACCCAATGAAGATATAGCATTTCTGTATCATGTCAGTTCTACACCGGTCGCTGCAGCCGAATCACACGCACGTTTCTGCACCCAGGGTATGCAGCACAGCAAGGCCGCTGGTATCCATATCGCACTCAGAAACGACAGGGGCAAGCCAATAGCAGCGTATAAACTCATTCTGGTAAAATTGTGGAGAGTGTGGAGGAAGGATGGGAGATCTAGCAGGCAATGGTGCTAGCCTATTCGCGCGATACCAGTGCTTGGCAGGTGCTCTGCTGCCGAGGCCTTCAGGCAGTTTTAGCATTGTCAACATTACCTCATAGGGAAATCGTCCGTTTTCAAAGACATGGTACGAAACAGTCTTCTAGAGAGCTAATCAGCATGCTTGGCTTGTTACACATGGTCAGTCGCCCTGTCATCAATCAAAGCAAGGGCGTAGCATGGCTTGCAGCGACTGGTGGATTTGTCCATTTAGGCGCAGATCAGCTGATAGCGTGGCAACGCGGTACCTACGCGATAGGCTGTATCGCATTCTCAGAACGGGACCTGTATCGAAGGCCCCGCGCTGACACCAAACCAATCTGCACCCCCAACCCATATAAAATTGGGCTGTCGGCAACACCCATCCTCAACCGCACAAACTCAACCTCAGTGCAACACAACTCTTCCACTTCACCAACATGACCGACGCCGACATGACCACCGCCAAAGCCTACCCAGGCTCCTGTCACTGCGGCGCCATCCAGTACCAAGTCAAACTCACCTTCCCCCCCACCCACGACGCCTCTGCCGACTCAATCCGCATCTACAAGTGCAACTGCACCACGTGCCACAAAATGGGCTACTTCCACGTGCGCCCCATCACCCCCTCCACCGACTATATCCTGCTCTCCCCCGCCCCCTCCGCGCTAGGCGACTACCGCTGCTTCACCAAAAAGTACGGTTGGTACTTCTGCAAGAACTGCGGCGTGCGCGTCCTCGGGCTCGGCGGCGAGTGGCACCAGGTCGAGCTCGATGTAGAAAAGTGGGCAGGCACCAAGGGAGAGGGCGAGCAGGAGAAGCTACAAACGGTTTGGATGGCGAGGGGCGAGGATGTGGTTAAGAACGGTGTGAAAAGGCCGTTTTATCTGAGTGTCAATGCGGTTACCTTGGAGGTGGGGGGTGAGGTCGATTTAATCAAGTGGCATGAGAAGGGGTGGGTGATGTATGTTGAGTCTTTGAAGGATGAGGGGGCTCCGATACGGGTAGGGAAGCCGCATGATGGGGGCATGTATTGAATTAGAATAAGGGGGTTAGTAGGGTCTTCACCAGATGGCGAGGTTGGTGCTGGAGTGCTTTTTGTGAGCTGACTATCGCGTAGTGGTCAGAGTATCACGTCCTGATTGAAGTCATCAAGAAAAGCGCGCCCGATTAAAGAAATGGTGTTTATTTCCTATTCATCATGGTTCACCTCAATACATCACTTGTAGTACCGCACAAGCAAACAGGATTATCCATCTATTCTCCCCATTTCTATCGCACACTCTAAAGTAAAAGTCTACACCATTAATATCCCTATCGACTCCTCGCAAAGCGAAATCTCTCATCGAAAGCTCAACCCCAGTAGTCTTCGGGTCCTCCCAGCCTCAAAAGAAATTCCCACGTAGATAATAGTCCTCCGGATCAGGAAGACCGCCATAAGCACCCGATCGAATCCTCGGCGATCTCGCCAGCACTCCCTCCTCAGGACTATACCGCGTTGCAGAAAGCAACTCCGAGCCATCGCTCGCCTCATCCCCCCTCTGTCTCTGCTCCCCATATCCCGGCGCCCGACTCTGATACGCAGGCGCCACGCCCCCACCCCAACCGTTACACTGGCCGTTAAACACGCTCTGCGTCGCCTGCGAGTAAACGCTACTCGACGGCCCCAGCGGCGGCGCCGGCCCCAGCGGTGGTGGGCTCCCACACGCACTCCTGACACCCCGCCCGGGCTCCTGGCGCAGCAACTCCCGCGGCGGGACCCTGCCCCGAGATTGTGCCGGATATTCGAGTGGCGCGGTAACGGGCGAGATGGTGAAGTACTGGTCTTTTGTTAGCCGCTCTGCCTCTGCGTACTTGGGCTCTGGCTTGGGCTTTGACGAGTTCTTTATTATGTCCTTTAGCGACGACCACTGTGTGCCGCGACGCTGCGCGTTCTCGCCTTCGAGCGATGCCAGAGCGGCTCCTCTTTCGATGCCGATTGAGCCGCGCCTTGGCTCTGCTAGGTGCTTTTCTAGGTCGATGTCGCTGGCAAGTGTTGACGACGAGGTTGTATGTTTGTCGGTGCTCTCGCGCTCGCGGACCATGCTTGATGTGACGATTTTCAAATCGCCCGACTCCCATTTTTTTATGGTAGCTTCGCGCGTGCTGCATTTGAGGCATTTGCCGCGCCAGCAGAGGTAGATTGCATACCCGCAAAATAAAATTAGCAAGAGGACTAAGAGGCCGATGCCGCTTGCCGCGAGAATGATGAAGCTGTCGTTCCACTGCATGTACTTGAACTTGAATGCAGCTTCGGGAGGACCGGTAGGTACGATATGCCCTGACGATGTGGGGGACGACGTGGATAATGAGCTACTAGATGCAGGGGTGCTGCTTGGGGTTGCTGAAATCACGCCTCCTGTCGACTTCGTGATGATTGTGGGAAGCGTTGGAGACCTTATTTGCGTCAGTGTAGAAGGATATATCGTGACGAAGTCAGTCTCAGTAACAAATACGACATTTCTAGACATTTTTGCGGATAGTTTGAGTAGAAGCTTGATGAGCGTTAGTATATTGTGGGTTGAGTCTATCTTGGGAATATAAAGAGCAGCTCGGGAATGGATTCATAGGGGGTACGGTCAAGTTGTGTGCTAACACAAAGCGCTGTGAAAGTCACAATGTTTGCTGCTCACTTGGAACGTCATGCTTCAAGGATTTACATGGGTACACAGCGCCATTGTTTATTTCTACATCGTGTGACCATAGTGTCCGATCTCTATAAGACGGCAGGTCTACTCCACTATGCCATCCAGCCAAAAAGGTGAAGAATAATCAACAACGTTGAATATCTTGCGTAGAACAGTGTATTATATATGCTAGAACTAGCGTGTAGCCTTGCAATCTGTATCGGAGTCGGGAAGTAGTATCACGTCTTGAACAAGTTTTACAATGTAGACGATTCGAAATAGGCTAGCAGTTCATACATGTACGATTTCGGATAGAAAATTTGCAGATTCAATGAATCAGGCCATTCTAATTCAACCACTAGTACGCAGTGAAATACTGATTGATATAATAAATGGGTCTTCACAAGAGACAATGATATAGGTATGTGCACTTGGAGAGAATAGAAGACTGAATTCATGTAGGTGAAAGACGAATCGCTACCCTTCAGCAGCCATCCGCATCTTCCTTTATACGCTAGGCGCTAGGCGCGATCATGTGGGGTGTACTTTACCTCAGCCATAAGTCCCAATCGGACTTGACCAATGACGGGCCCGACAATCGGGTACCACCACCGCAAAGGCTTCCATGATTTGGAATTGCCTAGAGCACACCGTAATCGCATCTGCCTTGGCTACTTCTTACGAACTTTTTAGGTCTTTTGGCTAATGGATCGAGTGTGGCAACCTCTATTTCCGTCGAGCTTGCCGCCACGAGCGGTTCCACCTCCGTGACTTCACGGTAGCCACTGAGGGAGCCCTAGCCACCGAATATACCGTGCCTGGCTTTGGTGGCTACCCCGAAGGGATTTTAGTCCTACATCGCCAGGAGTGTCTTCATTAGGCTGAAGCCCAGAATCAGAAGATTTGGCTGGGCTAGGTTTTGGCTTATCCTGTTCCAATTGGATAGTTTGATTAGAAGGCGATTTTGGTCGCACTGGGTTTTTATCATTTTGATCTTGAATCTCATCAACTGAGTCCTTACCCGCATCAGAATTACGAGGCATGTTATTCACTGATGGTTCTTCAAATGAGATGGAACCCTGAGACAGGCTAATCCTCCTATAGCCTAAACCTTCTAAAGCACTAAATAAAAATTGAAGTTGCTCCTTCTCCGCTGGCCAATTAGCATGCATACTGGCTAAACATTGTATTTGAAAAAAACCATCTGGAAGTTGGAATGCTTCGTAGAGGGCTATACCTCTATTTTTATATATATAGATTATATGAGAGGGATGTCGAGCAGGTCATATAGTTAGTGCTGCCGTTGAAAATGTTCAACAGTTTGTTACCATAATGTGATGTAGTAAGATCGCACGTGATCAGGAGTGGGTCAAGTAAGCGTGCGGCTCTGTAAGGGTCCGAGAGATCGGATGAGGCAGATAAGCGACACTAAATCGTTATATCTCGCTCGTCTTACCAATTGTGGGTCGGCACCTGCTTCCTAATGCATGTATCTTAATATGTCATAATAACCATATATCATAAGTGTGAATCAATACCCTATCGCAATGCATCTATACTTCGTCAACGCTTGAAAAAACAGACTCAGTTCCTTGAAAGAGAATATCAAAAATTCGGTCCTACTCCACAACAACAAAGCCGTAGCACAAACACCCTTCATTGCGGGGACGTTTCGCATGAATCATATTTGGCCGTTGTCCCATCCTGTCAGAAACCTATCCATTACCTCATTGATCTCCGCGAACAGCTGTTTTCTGTTCTGCACAACTTGCCGTTCGCGCTCATTCGATAAGTCGTACGCGTACTTCTGCGCAAGATTATCCGATACGATGTGCAGATATCCAAAACCCGTGCCGCCTTCGTTTGAAGCTTTACCCATCTGACCTATCTCTGGATCAACCCAGTCGACCGATTTCTTCTTGTCTGCCAGCCACTCTTTGGTTTCTTCCAGAACTGAAGGCAAACTGTAATGAGGACCATGCTTCACTATTTTGGAGCCGCGGGTCGCATCTTCTAGTACATTCTTCCACGAAACAGGAGATCCGTAGACAACACTACTGCTTCCAGTAGCAAGGATAGTGTTAGGCTGGTATTCTGGCCGCAGGGTACCTAGCTTTCCGATGTATATTGCGCACTTGATCTTGTTTATTTGTTGGAGGGCGCGCACGACGTTTCCTCCAATATCTCCCCAGAAGCAGATTCTGCAGCCAACAAAAGCGACTCTTGTTCCGTTTGGCATCATTTTTATTTTCCAAGAAAATAGCTCGTTGTCATCATCTCCTTGCCAGGTACCACCGGTGGTGAAACGGTCCAGCCTATGGACATATCCAAGAATTGCGATATCGACTTCACCCATATCTTTTATGTTAGAATTAACAAGAGGCTCCATGCGCTGGAATGGTGTTGGCAAATGAAGGGTTACGATACTCGTGGGCTTTTGTTTGAGACTTAAATATGTCGCCACGAGGGCAGCGTAGTGTTCAACATAATCCAGACCTGGGAAGCATAGGAGCTCCAGCACATCTTCGTTGGTCTTATGTGTGGTTGGTCGTTGCCAATTGAAAGGTTTGTCGATTTTCTCGTTGGTTGCAATGCGAGAGGACCCGGTTCTGCTGTGATGACCTTTGACAATTATCGATTTCCATTCTTTCTCATCGATATCTGGGTGTATTTTCATATAAAGATATTTGAACAAGGAATTTCCCATTGTGTGAGTGTCGACTGATGCAACTATTGGATCGAGTGCAAGACCGAAGTCGCGCTTGGGTTCGAGTGGCATTTGTGGAGAATCCATGTTCAATAGCAGCTCAAGTTATCGAGAAATGGGGAAACAGAAGTAAACTTGCTGTCGCAAAGAGTCGCTGTGACTCAAAAGTGATAATAAAACTTGTAGGCAAGATATTTGTTGATCGACCGTGAATTTTTCAGAGATGCGTGATTTTTTTCTCAACTACACACGAGAGATCCATCGCTTACATATTAAGAAAGCCAACACATCGAAGTTAGACATGAGTAAACATGACTCGACCATTGCCCGGGACACCTAACTGGGGCCATGTGTTCGCACTGCCCCTACCACTTCAAACCAATGGGGCCTGTCTATAGGATAAGGACGAGCGCGCTTAGGCACAAATACGGCGCCGTGAAACTGGTGCAATCTATGCGCGCTAGCTGGCAGCCTGGTTAATCCTCAAGCAATCATCGCGACTAGGTTGCAACAATCGGAGCATCACATTCGTCAAAGTTTATTAACCAGGATACGAACAACCGTGCATGCGGTACTCCCGCCGGAGTCGCCATAGCGGGTGGCGCGAGTAGTCCGTACTAAGAGGTAGTTGTACACTGACCACCGCTGTCAACGGTCTGGGAGCATGCAGCAACGGCGGACCTGACTCGCTGCATCAAATCATCGTTCAACTTCTCACGAACATGCATCGGGGAATGTCTCCCAATTGTAGACAACGCGACGAGACGCGTCATTAAAAGTCTAAAAATTTAGCTTACACGGCAAGAAAAAACCCACGAAGAAACGTCCGGCAGATGATAGTCTGGCGTCAGCGATAGCAACGACTAGGAATAGGTTGCATGTAGCGAGCTTATCTTAGCAAGGAATTCCAATGTAGAAACATACTGAGAAGGGCCGATTGTTGAGACAATGCCTTGCAGCAGCGCTCACCGTACGTTGGGATGCATCATCAATGGATCCACCGTAGAGACTAGTTAACATTTCATTAGCGCCGATATTGTTGACGCAACGCCATTTGGGCAAGCGTGCATGTCCGAACAACCATCAAACTCACTACATCCTCATGCTAATGATGATTTCCTTGCATCTGGTGTTAATGGTGAAATGACGAGGCTTAAAAGGGAGACTCAGCTTGAATATTTAAAAAAGGTACGCCGAAAACCTTGCCAATTTTCATGCATAGCTGTAGGAAAACCGTCTAACGACATGGCAATACAACGCTACATGCCCGAGCGTAGTAAAAGAAAAGAGGATCGTCCGTTTAACTTGCTAATTTCAGCGACTGTGAAATATATGTGTTCGTGTTGGAAAGCCTGGGGCTGGCGTGATAAATCTAGTGTTTGGCGAAGGAGGAATACCCATGTCACCGCGGAGTCACCAACTCATTGAAGCAAGACTCAGTCAGGCATGTCAAATCCAATAGGCGCCCACAGGGTTCTTTGAGGATAATATGCATAATGATCCTCGAGGATTGCCCATAGGTTTGTTGGGAGAAATTGGATGGGGCCAAAGCATTCCAAGTATGATTACCATTAAGTAAGCTCAGATTCTCTACTTCATGTTGACGATAATATGGTTCGACACTTGGTAACGGTATGCGGTAATTTTTCATGCTAAGCCGTCAGCTAAATTTCATACCCGGAGAAAAGGCTCTTCCCGCACCATTCCCCACCCAATTCAGGCGTGTGGGCGGGTAGCTGTGTGCAAAGATTTTCACCAATTGGTGTATAGCATCTAATGCGTTGATTGGAGGACTCGTATAAGCACCAAGGCTACGACGTCATTATAGTATTACAAGTATGTACCTAGACCCAACAAAAAGATTTGACTACTAAGCATAGCTATATCCAACAATTTGCGACCTGAAGGAGAGGAATTGAAAACTACGCTATTGTAACGTTACGATGACTTCTTATACCTCCTCAGCCTTGGCTACTCATATACTCCTTCATGGGTTGCAGCACGTAGTGATCTCTCATCTCTCGAAAGGCATTTGCCTGCGTGTATAGCACAACACAAAGAATAAGCACGCTCCCGGGAAGCGCGAGCATCCACACGCAATAATACATCATGTCCCACCACGTATTCTCCAGATTCTGTCGCATGGCTTGCTCCTCGCGCATCTGCGGATACGCCCCCTGCGGCACTTCGCGATCCAAAAATGCACATAAGGAGTCCCAATTTGTATCGTCAGGATTGATTTCCAAGAGCTGGTCTTTGGGCACGAGACTTCGAACAGTGGCGTAGTGTTTTTTGAAAGCGGCTTCAGTTTGTGGACCGCCGTACGTGTTACCGTTGTGCACACGGAAAATGGAGTGCATAAGACGCATCAAGGGCGCCATTTGTGTGATGCCGAGATATCGTGCGATGGCAAAGAGACGCCATGTGCATAGACACCAGATGCTCTTTTGCATGCTTTGCTCCCATGCAGCATAGTCCCGTGTAGTCAGGATGACCTTGGCCTCGGGATATGCCTCAATGAGCTCCTTGGCAAATATGCATCCAGGCAGATCCATGACAACGTCATAGTCCGCAAGAAGTTTGTCGAATTCAGGTTTGCCGTATGATTTTTGGTCTTGTTGTTTAACAGGCCGGTCATGTGGTGCGAGCAAAGTCAGATTGATGGCTTCCTGCCAGAGCGCGAGTTCCTTGGAGTTGAAGAGGACTTCACGCATTTGATGCGGTGTGTAGCCCAGTGTTCGTAAAGCGACAGCAATGGATGTTGTTCCTGTGCGACACATGCCCAGGACTAGAATGCGCATTGGTTTTCTTCGCGTGCGCTCATTTTGGTCAATCAGCCGGCCGGACATGTTGACGAACCCTGTTTATGATCAACTCTGAGTGTTTGAAGGAAGAATTGCAACACAAGTTGCTGCGGGTTTGATGAGGGAGCGGTACTTCCAGAAGGCCACATTGTGAGGCGTACGGATTAGGCTAAATCTGCGGTTGCACAGGGCCGCAACTGCGACCCACGGGTCTGGGTCCCAATTCCCTGACTTCTTCCAGTAGATGATAGCAATAAAAACCTGTTGTGACACAGGGCTGTCATATTTTCGCCTGTAGCATTCCTGAGTGGTCAACTATAATGGTTGGTTTCACTACCTCAGTAGAGACCAGGGGTGCTCTAAAACCAAGTGGTCGGATCCGAACGCGCGGGATCCTTGTCTGCTATCTCGAAAGGCTCTGGTGCCATGAGACAGCAGCTTCGTCCCGTGCCAAATGTCTTCTTCAAATGATTCGCATCAGGCCGAAGTGTAGGATCATTGTGCAGCATTTGTTGTGTGGTCTCGAGCCACTTGTAGCAACGGTCGTCAAGAAAATCCAGTTCAGAGAAATGTGGACCTTCTAACAGCTCCTTCATGTTGGCTTGGTAGGATGAATCTCCGATTTTGTTGTTCTTCCGAGTGAGAATGAGTGCGTCACGTTGCATGGGTGTGCGAAGCACAGCGAGCAACTCTAAAAATACACAGCCTAGGCTGAATATATCTGCTAAAAATTAGATCAAATATGATAGTAGATTCAGCCATGGAGCGTACCAGCACTGAATCCTCGCACATCCTGGCGTACAACCTCAGGCGCAGCGTAGGCCTTGGTGAAAGTTGTAAAGGAATCCGTTTCAGCGTCAGCAGCACTTGCATAAGAGCGCGATATTCCAAAATCTGCGATATAAATCTTGTAATAAAACCCGCCTCGATCTGACCATTTGTCTTGCACTAATAAATTCGACGGTTTGATGTCCATATGCTTGACGAAACGCCCATGGATAAACGCCAAAGTATGTGTAAGGCACTCAAAGAACCGTTTGGCATGATTTAACATGCTCGGTAGTGCACGTTGACTCAAGGAAGAGCGTCGCGGTTTTCCCATCTCGGCGCACTCGTCTAGGAAATTTTCGAGATTTCTTCTCGTCGCCGGATAGAGAAGAATACAAAACTCGTTTCGGAACACGTATGTCCCAACTCCACGAACGACATGAGCGTGGCTGAGCCGTTGAAGATGCACGACTTCCTCAAGTGCTTCCTCGCGCCGTAGGCGTCGGTTACATCGAATCGTTTTTCTGGCAAGTATGATTCTTTTACATTGTACCTTCTCCACTAGAGCTGTTGATGTATGACCAATGACATCTTTCGTTTGTAACAGGTTTTTGACTGTTGCATCTTCATCGATATCGAATTCAGCGTGTTGTCCTCTACCTGACCAGTTGGTTTCGTCAAATTTCCCTGGCACAAGACTCTTCTCTGATAGAAAGCGGAGCCAAGTAGAGGATCTACCACAATCAACATCTGTGATCTGGAGGCAATTTGGTTCATTATGATGGGCAGACTCACATTCCTGCATGGCGAATTGATTGGTTGTCGGGGTTCTCTTCGGGCTGCAACCTCGAGACAGCTGTATGAAAGGTGTTTACGGTTGTGGCCGTATGGAACGTTGCTATTGTCGTAGCCGTATGGAAAGAATCTATCGTGGTGGTTTCAGACGCCGTTGAGTAGCGTGTCACACTAGAACTTGGTTTCCGAGGCTTATTACGCTTCAAGCAGTATCCGTGCCTAAAATTTGAGCCAAATATGGGTATAGTGTCTGTACCCGAACGTGATTTTGTAGCACGCGATGCCAAGGTCATCGAAGCCTTGCGCAGAGCAAGAAATGCTACCATACCGGCAGCATCTCGCGCGCGAAATTTGCAATACCAAGGTGTGTCACCACTACGATAATATTCATTTTCGATTACCACTTCACAAGTGTACCCATCCTGAGCCCTAAAAACGATATATTGCGGGCTAGCCCATTCGCGGTACTGACATAATACTGTTGCGCCAGTCAGCAATTTATTGATAGGTATCTTGTTCGCAGGCGCTTTTACCAGTCAGATACAACTCAAAAAGCATTTCGCTTTGCTTTTATCAAAAAGACATTAAGGATAGTTAAGTGTATAGATAAGAACGAAGTCGATCCTCTGTTGGGCTGGATAATAAAAGCAGATAAACTCAGCTGTATTTTCCATAAGCGCCGGGATCGAGCTGTTCAGCAGGCGCTTGTCGATAACAAGTAGCTGTTGGCTATAGGTGAGGCCTCTCGGGTGGTCTGTTGGGCTGTTTCAGCCTTCTACATATGTTAAGATTTGATTGGTTGACGAAAGCTACTCTTCAAGCCCTTCGATGGTTTCATTGGCGTGAATTCGCTGCCTCAGCGACAGATCTGTCCGTTGGTTGAAAGGAGCTCTGAGATTGATTGTGTGCCTCAGGTCATGATTGGCGCTGGAGTTCATTCTGCCAATTATAGAGGAAGTTGTTCGTAAGGTTGTGCATTTCCATCGTATATGGTGAATCTGGATCTTCAATAAATTTGAGTTCGTAGCCTTTATTCGCCCAGATGGCCGCTGGCTGCCAGTCCTCGACCCGTGCATGACTGATGGCGACTACTCTGTAGGCTTTGGCGTAGTAGTCAGCAAGGCCTTCTTGATGCACCAAGTCAATCAGGTGTAGACTCGCTTTGGCATTCTTGCGCGCTTGCTGCCTCGCCTTCTTGGTCTTTGGAGGAGTGAGAGTCAACTGTGGCTCAAAGTCAACGAAAGCTTTACTGATGCTGAGACGACGGTTATCGCTAGCTTCCTTCGCTGCATGTCCTTGAGAGCAGGCCTCGCAGGTGCACTTGAAGCCATACCGGTCAAGCCGCTTTTGTCGCGCTTCGTGTGGGAGAAGCAGAGGAATGTACGAGACAAAAAACTCTTCTCCTTTTGCAATCTTGCGCGTTGCGTATACAATGCGCTTGTTTAACTTGTCGCTCCAGTAGTAGCTCGCATTCGGTCGGCAAGAATGATTAATTCGAGCAATCTTGGGGAACAAGCCGATCTCTTGACCTGAGTTGTAGGCGTTCGTTCGAAAGATGATACCCAGTTTGTCCATGGTTGCTTCTTCAGTTGAAGTAGTATGGTAGGTAAGAGACATGATATCTTCCTGCTCCTCGGGCGACAATTCGTTGAATTTTGCGCGAACGAGTTTGGTAACAGCTGCCATTGGATAACCTGCACCTTTGACGAAGTCTGGTGGATTAATCTTCAGGATTGGTGTTTCTCGCATAATATTGTCACCAATATCCAGATCATGCGTTGCAAACACACCTAAGCCTTTGCCTTGACTAGGTTCGACGCGGTATATTCCTGGAGGTCCAGAGCATACTGTTGGGTTAGATTGCCATGTTGGCCACTCGCATGTATTAACAGCAAGTCCTGAAGGCAAGAAAGCTAGGAAAATAAGAAAACTACGAGACCGCATGTTGAAATGTGTGAACGAGGTTCTGTTACAAAATTATCGATTGATTGTCGAGCTGGTGAGGTGGGCCGGGGCTTTTGAAGAATCACTACAAACCATACGAACGTGGTGAAACGTGTTTCACGTCGGTTCCGTCGCAGTCTGACAACCCTAGCGGCCAACAACCCGTCTAGAAATCGGACGAGTCTAGAGCTCTTTAAAGACGCAGAGGATAAATGCAGGGTGAGAATGATGATACATAGCGGAGTCGCATGTGTATGTCGCGATTCCTCCATATTGTTGGCTCTACATCTGCTTTCATCAGGGAGCTGACTGGAAACGTGAAATGCGTGCCTGGAGTTCATGATAAAATAACGAGCCTTTTTCTGAAACCAGCCGGATGAAAAGACCATAACTCTGGCGAGCAGAGTTGATGAGCATCGCAGCCGTTCTAACGAAACGAGCAGGTCCGTTATCGCCTGGCGCGCTTGCGCCATGTGGCTGCGACACCGTCACGGTCATCACTCGGAAGCTGACGGGTAGGAATTTCCGACAGAATGTTCGTTTTACAAGTGCATTTTCTTGGAGTTCTCTCAAGTCATGTAGGAAGTCACCTAGGCCAGAAGGATAAAATGTCGTGTTACGGTCAACATACCAATCACGGCCAAGTTAGCCCGCAGAAAGCCGTTCGCTGTAACCGGTGCCGAAGCGGATACCATCTCCCCAACCACAACGATTGTTCCCCGCGCTATGGTGGGGCAATGCGATTGAAAGCCGATTGCCGTCATGACCATTTCGCCTCAAATACAATGCAAAGCCTCTTCATCTTTGCAACCTCTTCAAACGCAATATAATCCATCAGACACCCCTAGAGAGCGATCCTCCTGAAACCGCTGATATGGTGTACGATGTACCCTTTGCAAAAGCTCGACTAATACTAAGGATGATACTATAGGTACACTGCATCGTTTGCCTTCTTTGAGGCCTTATGGGAGTATGGCATTACCAAAGTGTTTGTGAATCTCGGCAGCGATCACCCGTCCATTATGGAAGCTATTGTCAAAGGCCAAAATGAAAAGAAAGGTCACTTTCCCAAGATTATTACCTGCCCAAACGAGGTACGCATACGATGGGGCTCCAATAATTTCGCCTGCCAGACTGAACAACCCAGATGGTCGCCCTTTCCATGGCCGATGGCTACGCTCGCTTGACTGGGAAGCCTCAATGCGTCATTGTGCATGTGGATGTTGGAACGCAAGGCCTTGGAGCTGCGATACACAATGCTTCGTGCGGTCGAGCGCCTGTCTTGATCTTTGCTGGTCTATCTCCCGTCACTATTGAAGGCGAAGTACGTGGAAGCCGGACAGAATATATCCATTGGATCCAGGATGTACCAGACCAGAAGCAGATTGTTGCTCAGTATTGTAGATACACAGGCGAGATCAAGTGCGGCAAGAATGTCAAGGTGCGTGAGGATAAGACCTGGTATTAGAGGAAGGCTAACCCGGCCCCAGCAAATGGTCAATCGCGCACTCTCATTTGCCATGAGCGATCCAAAAGGCCCAGTATATCTTTACGGTGCGAGAGAACCCATGGAAGAAGATCTAACCCCATACAAGCTGGAGCTTGAGTATTGGAACCCTGTCGAGCCGGCAGCTTTGTCACTCAACGGGACCAAGACCATTGCAGAGGCGTTAGCGAATGCCCAAGAGCCACTCGTTATTGTCGGGTACACGGGACGAAACCATGCCGCTGTGGGGGAGCTGGTTCAATTAGCTGATCACGTCAAGGGTCTGCGAGTGCTCGACACAGGTGGAAGTGACATGTGTTTCCCAGCGAACCATCGTGCCTGGCTTGGCCTCCGATATGGCAACGACCCCAGTATCAAATCCGCAGACGTGATTCTTGTCATGGACTGTGATGTGCCCTGGATCAACACACAATGCCATCCAAAAGACACCGCGAAGATATTTCACATTGATGTTGATCCCCTCAAACAGCAGATGCCCGTCTTCTATCTCAACGCCATAAAGCGCTTCCGGGCTGACGCTTTTACATCGCTGAGCCAGATTAACAATTACTTGGAGTCAAATCTCAAGGAAAAGCTCTCGAGCCTGGAATTTTCCCTACGCTGGTCGGCGTTGTACGAATCGCACAAGCAGAAACTCGAGGCAATAGCTAGCGAAGCCAAAGTCGATGACCAAGGCCACTACGGAACTCCTTATCTCTGCTCACAACTGAAGAAACTATGTCCCAACGACACCATATGGGCTGTCGAGGCCGTCACACAGACCGGTTTCGTAGCAGACCAAATCCAAGCCACGCTTCCCGGATCATGGATAAATTGTGGAGGCGGCGGTCTCGGCTGGAGCGGGGGCGGCGCACTGGGTATCAAGCTTGCGACCGACACAGAAGGCAAGAAGCAGTTTGTGTGCCAGATCGTGGGTGACGGCACATATCTCTTCTCAGTCCCGGGCTCTGTCTACTGGATCTCACAACGCTACAAGATTCCAATATTGACCATTGTTCTCAACAACAAGGGTTGGAACGCGCCTCGGAGGTCGATGTTGTTGGTCCATCCTGATGGCGAAGGGTCAAAGGTCAGCAATGAAGAGCTGAATATCAGCTTTGCACCGACGCCTAATTACTCTGGTATCGCGAAGGCTGCTTCCGGGGATCAAATATGGGCAGCACATGCTAGTACGGCAGAAGAGTTGGCTAAGCTCCTCCCGGAGGCCATCAAGTCTGTCTTGAGTGGGACATCTGCGGTGCTTGATGCACATCTCGAAGGGCCCGAAGGAAAGTATGGTGGCGGGAAGGCGAGGTTGGGTTGATTAGATGTAGCGCCATCCCCAACTGTCGATCTTGAGTGTGGAGCGAAGTGTGTTGAAGCAAGTATCCCGCCTCCCCAACATGTGTTGGTTCGTATAGCACATGTAAGTAGGACAAGACAAAACACCATGTCAGAGAAAATATCACCCACTCCCCAACCTTGCTTTCATGCGCCATTACGGAAGCCTCGCACCTGCCGCTACTCTCACACGCGAACACAGCTTCCTCCCCCTGTCACTACTCACTTGCATTCTCATACTCTGATGAGTAGGCTCCTCTAGCCCCTCTGTCGAATTTCCTGCTTGAAATACAAGCCATACAAAACACTATAGCAATTATGAGGAAATGGTATATTAATCGTAGGGAAAAAGCACAATTGTAGCAAGGCTTCGAGGGATTTTCTAATATGCAGCCCCCCAACTTTGGACAAGTTGCTGTATAATGATCCGATCGTGGTGTGCGTACAAACCTACCGGTCACACACTTGTTAAATTTAAACATCGACCTAAAAGTACTCATCCCACATGTTCCTTTAAATAAACTACCCCTGCGTACTGTTCGCCAGTTGTTTCGCCAGCACAAAGAACGGATTCGGCTCGTCAATCTCGCACGTCGCGTCCTTGGGCGGCAACGTGCCGTCCGCCATGTACTGCGTCTCATATTTGGTCATGCACGCTGATTTCTGAAAGTGTGCACAGTGCTATAACACGTAAGCCTATATTCACAGACTCATTGAGAAATGGGTTGTTTTTACTTACGCCGCTGCTGTTCCATACCAAGAGCCCTGAGCCAGGAAACGAGGCATGCACTTGCTGGGCAGACGGAAGGGGCGTAATGGGGTCTGCGATGCCGCTGATGAACAAGATGGGGACTTTCTTGCCGGCGAGATTTGGTACGCCTTGGATGTTAGCATGCGAAACGAGTATGGGCAGTGTTCTTACCGTTGAAGGTTTGGCTTTTTGGCGGGAAGATGTTCATTCTGCTGCAGATGGGGCCGCTGAAGGTTGCGGTGTTTAAGCCTGTGTAGATGCTTGAGTTGCTCATGCTGGACACGAATTTCTTGTAGTCGGCGAATTGGGTGTAGTTGGAACGGCCGTTGGAGTCGAGGCAGTTGACTAGAGTGCGGGCCATACGGTCGTCGTAGAAGTCGGGGTAAGGCGTTACTTGGGATTGGGTGGTGGCGGCTTGGAGGCTGTCGTATACGCGATTTTGAAGCTCTAGTAAGCCTGCGGCGAAAGTCGCGTACGTGCTTGCAGCGAGGACGTATGAGGTGACGAAGAAGCGTGAGACTATAGTTTGCCAGGTGAGGATGCTGGGTGTGACGACTACACCTACTTTGAGAAGCTCCTTGTAGGTTTCTGATGTGGGGTCACCAAGGCCAACAGGGTTTTCTTTCAAAACATGTAGCATGTCCCAGTAACGCTGCTCGAGTTCCTGCCACGATGTAGCATTTTGATGGAAAACGCAGAGTTCGGGTCCGGCTTCGAAGCACCTTTTAAACCAGTAACGAGCGGCTTCATCTCCGTTTGCAGTAGCCGTCTCCCATCCTCCGTTATAATGGTCCTCCAGGCCAAGAACACCATCGATGATCATCCGTTCAACACGATCAGGATAAAGCGCGGCGAATGTGGGCCCAAGAATAGAGCCATAACTGATGCCATAGTACCACAGTTTTGCTTCTTCAGGCTTCTTTCCAAGAGCCTTTGCCCGAAGCTGGATATAATGCAGCATATCCTGTGCGGTTGCGACAGTGCTAGCATATTTCGCAGTACCATTGACCGAATAGATTCCTGAGCACCATTTTCCGTATTCCATCACGGCCTGATGAGTTTTCTTGAGCTGGTATTCGTGTACAATATCGGCTGGGTCAAAAACATCTGCAAAGAAGGCATTTCGTGCAACATCCGAATATCCAGGAAAACAATCGCTTGATGGCCCGCTATTCTTCACTCCTCGTGGATCAATACCAACCAGCGAGTACTTCTTCCCGATCTTGTCTTCGATTTGCTTAGCACCTTGGAGTATCATGTCGACAGATGAGCCACCAGGCCCTCCTAATTGTTGTCAGTTATTGTTACTATGTGAAGATAGAGTTCTCACCTGGGTTGACCAAAACTTCCTGGGCATCGGGAGTTGCACCAGGTTTCTTGATGACTGCAATGTTGACAGTGCCAATTGAGGCATTCTCGTAATCGAGTGGAACTTTCAATAGAGCGCAGGTACTATGTGTGTTAGCAGCAAAGATATCCAGTGCACCCGAAGTACTCACAAATTATCGTAACACGCAGTCCACACCAAATCCGCGCTCGCCGTCAACTACACAAGTCAATACCTAAATCTAAACCAGAAAGAAAAACCGTACATTAGCAAATCCATATTGCATCGTAGAATTGTCTCTCGGCTGCACCGACGCCGCATCCCCATTGCGCACCAAACACGCCGCGGCACCAAAAATCGAAATTAACCGCATATTCGAAAAGGAACTGAGATCTGTAGCTTTCAAGTTAAAAAAAAAAAAGCTACATGGCTTTATATACCAAAGATGACATCGTGTTGCGGTCCACACAGTAACAGGCCGCCGCTAGCTCTACCATTGCCTATTGCAGAAAGAAGCTGCGATTTACATGTCTGCACCCTTGTTCGCAAGAACGGACGCCCCCCCCCCAATCACAACGCCAACCGCAACGTTTAATCTGCCGATCGTAGCTGTGCACGAAGAAAATAGTGCTCGCACAGCGGTTGCCTTGATGCCTTGGTACAGCCACCACGGGGCTGAACAAACAACACCCCGGCAGCCATCGTCTCCATCAAGCAAGTAGCACGCAGGACAGGCCGCAAGGCCACCAAGGATGCCGCAAAATCGAGAACCGACGTAAGACTCGGTGCTCGTCGCGGTGGCTGCTGGGCAGCCGTGTGTTTTCTTGGCCATTGCAAAGTCCCGAAGAAGCTAGGGCTCGGCGAGTTGGGGGCATGCGCCAAATGTAATGCATGCATGTGTGTATGCTTCACCCTGGACCCGGCGTTGTTCGTATAGACGCGCATGGCGCTTCGAAAGGCGGAACAAAATCTCTGGCCCCCTTTCCTTCTATTCTACTATTGTACTACCTCTAATCTAACGCCCAGCACCAGCGCTGTGATGCTGAAGGCCAGGAACCCAATGTACGCCTGCCAAGCGGCGGTTTTGTAGTTCTGCGTAGGGGATTGGAGAGTGGATGGGGAGGGCGTGGAAGATGAGTATAGTGGCCATGTGTAATGTTGTGTTTGTGTTGGTTGTTGCGGTTGTTGCTTGGGAGTTGCAGATGATGTGAAGATAAGGCGGAGCGACATTGTTGGTTGGATAATGCAGGCAGAGAATGGGACAATGGGGTTGTGAGTATGTGGGATGCATGTCTCATCGCATTTACCGCCGTCATACGACAGCCCCTATATGCACTCTCTACCACTTCGCCTCTTTCCTCGCCAAAAACTCGTTCAGCACCTTGATCTGGCTTTCCAGCCCAACCAGCCACTTCTCGAGCTCCGCCTTGACCTTGCCCTCGTCGTCGCCCAGCTTCTCGTAAAAGTCCTTGCGGTACGGCGTCGCGCTCATGGCCGCGCTGAAAATGGGCTTCACGATGAACGAGTGGTGCGGCTTGAGCGTGTTGCCGTACGCGTCGCGGAACGAGTCGGCGAGCTCCTTGGAGGGATTAGACGTGTTGTGGCGCAGGGCTTGGGCGGTGAAGTCGAGGCCGCTGTTGCAAGGTCAGTCAGTACACATGGGGCGAGGGAGGGGAGGGCGAAATACCGATTCAGCCAAACTAGTCCCTCGGTCGCAACGTGTTTCTTCTCCTTGAGCTCGTTCAGCACCAGATCCTGCAGCGTCTCAGACAGCGTGGGCGCCGCGAGCTGGCGGTCGCGGATCTTCTTGATGTTGCCCGCCATGTCATTCTTCACAGGCTTGAAGGCCGCAGAGCCCAGCACATCTGCACGTAGTCAGCACAATCCCACTCTCGCCAGGCATTGACGCACCGAACAGCGTGGTCAGGCTCTCTGCCGCCTCGAGGAACTCGGTTGTGGAGATGGCGTTGTCTTTGGAGGCGTCGACGGGGACGTCGACGAAGCTTTTCTTGACTGTGTCGAAGAAGGTGCCGCCGGGCGGGTATGCTGCTGCCATGGCTGCTTTGGGGGGAAGGGATTGGGGGGAGAGGGAGAGGGAATGGCAATGGAGGTTTGGAGGTTGGTAGCGGTGAGGTGGAACACAACGCGTACGAGGTGGGGCATGCGGGATGCTAGCGCGGGGTATATTTCAGGGTGTCGCCTTGCTCGTGGTGAGCTTATTATTAAATAGTGAAAACAACTCACGTTTTATTATAATTAGACGTATGCAGTAGATGGCATGCTGCAGAGGATTGCACTGGGCATCTTAGATTCCTCGAGCCATACTTACTTATACATGCCTGGAATAAAGGCGGGAGGTAGCTGATACGCATTTCCAGGTAGACATTGAATCTTTCCACCCGGCATCCGAAGAGTATGAGCCATGACATGATATCCCAGTGCTCCATGTTTTACCCCATGGCGACGCCAAATCTGCGCGTTACGCCGGATAAGATGCTCGACACAATGACCTGCACGGAGCTCAACCAACTACCCAACACTATCGTCGACAAATTTCCACGCCGATTTCATGTCCGACCTTGCCGCTGCACTGTGGCATTGCGTTAAGTGAGATTGGGTCTGATGAGCGCCAACCCGAGCGTTTCGAGCGGATCCACGGGTCTGCGCTGCCATTGCGGGAAAGCGAATTGCGAACTCACTCGGGGCATTTTGGAGCACGGAGATAGCAAGGCGGCGGACGGGCCGACGCAGGTGGTGGGAAAACGGTATAGCGCGGGGGTATCAAGGAAGACTGGGTGTGTACCGTAACGGTGCAACAGACGGCCGTACATCAGTCGCTCGAAACTTGTTTAGCGGACCTAACACAAGTCATCAGTCCGCCCAACACACCTCAGCCCCTAAACTCCCTCGGCACAACACTCCTCCCCTCGACAACCCTACTCTTCCCCTCCCCTCCTTCCCTCCCCACCCTAAACACCTCCCCCCACCCCCTCCAAACCCACACCGCCCGCCCCTCCACCAACCCCGTGCTAATCGGCCCATAATCCCGACTATCAAAGCTCTTCCGCCAATTATCCCCTTCAACCCAGACATGTCCATACGGTACCACAACGCCCCCGTTCCCATCCCCAACCCGCCCACCTCCGCCCACAACATCAGGATCATATCCCTGCGTCCCATCCGGCATCCCGCCCAACCGCACCGGCAAGTCACGCACATACCCGCGCGCAGGAAACACAGCGTCCCCCGCCGTCGCAATCACCCGCTTAATACCAAGCTCGCTCGGTGCATGCGGCTTCCAAAACGTCACCACATCTCCTCTTCTCAACGCCCCGTTCCCTTCCGCTTCGATCCCGTCCTCCCCCTCCCCCTCTCCCTCCCTCCGCCGCCGTTGCCGCCGCGGATGCCACTTCCTGATCAACACCCAATCCCGTTCCCCGGACTCGTGTGTATTGGGGTTGAGACAGGGCGCCATTGATTCGCCGCGCACGCGCGTGTAGTCGGCGTAGTGGTCGCGTGTCCAGAGTGCGGCAGCGAGGAGCAGGATGTAAGTGCCAGCGAGGGAGGAAATCTTGGAGTATGACCTGGGGCGAGGCGGCTGTGGGGTTGGGTTGGGGCGCGGGGCGAGTTTGGGAGGATGCGAGGGAGGTTTGGACGGGCGTGCGGGCCGTAGGGTAGGTAGAGATTTTGGGACGCGGGCGGGGAGTTTGGGGGGCATTGTTGGATGTGAGGTGGTGTGGTGGGAGGAATTGAAGGTGTGGGTGTGGGTGAGGTTGAGGTGCGGTGTCACGTGCGATCTGATTAGATGCGGAGATGGGTAATCACCGAGATGCATCAGGCCACATCGTGCGGTACAGTCCATTGCCCCGGTTGAACAAAACAGAGCATGACAGGTCATCAATCGGTATCGCATATAAAAATGGCAGCCTATGTTACAAGCATTCTACCCATAACCATGCACCTCTACCTCCGTCTATCCCTCCATCTAGTTGAGCGACTTGATAACTGCGTCAGCGTACTCAAACGTCTTGGCCTTGCCGCCGAGGTCGCCGGTGATGGTCTGTGTGGATTAGCTTTGCAACGCAGGTAGAAGCAGTTTACATACCTTGCCCTCAGCCAGGACCTTGAAGATGGCCTGCTCGATGTTGGCGGCCTCAGCCGTAAGCCCCATATGCCGCAGCATCATCAGCGACGAGAGAAGAAGCGCAGTCGGGTTAGCGAGTTGCTTGCCAGCGATATCAGGCGCAGAGCCATGAACGGCCTCGAAAATGGAGCACTTGTCACCAATGTTGCCAGAAGGCGTGAGGCCCAGACCACCGATCAACCCAGCGCACATATCTGACAAGATATCGCCGTACAGGTTGGGCATGACGAGGACCTTGTCATTGTAGGGCAGCGGATCCGTCACCATCTTCAGACACGTGTTGTCCAGCAACTCGGCGTCGAACTCGATGTCGGGGAATTCCTTGGACAGGCGGCGCGCGGTGCTGAGGAACAGCCCGTCGGACATCTTCATGATGGTCGCCTTGTGCACGGCGCGCACCTTCTTTCGGCCAATGTCGCGCGCGTGCTGGAAGGCGTAGCGCAGCACACGCTCCGAGGCGTCGCGCGTGATGAGCTTGATGCTCTGCACCACACCGTCAACCACAACATGCTCAATGCCCGAGTACTCGCCCTCAGTGTTCTCGCGGATCAACACGGTATCCACATTGTCGTAGGGTGTCTTGTAGCCCTGGATGGAGCGGCAGGGCCGCACATTGGCGAACAGGTTGAAGGTGCGGCGCAGGGTCAGGTTGAGCGAGACATGGCCCTTGCCAATGGGGGTGGCCAGCGGGCCCTTGAGGGCAACGAGGTTCCTGGTGACGCTGTCAATGGCCTCGTCAGGGATAACCGTCTTGCCGTCGGCGTTGAGGCGCGGGGTGACGTCGACCGACTCCCACTTGATGGGCACGTTGGCGGCCGAGTAGATGTCCTTGACCGACTGGGCAATCTCCGGGCCGATGCCGTCGCCCTCGATGAGCGTGACGGTGAACTTGCCGTCGCCGCTCTTGGTGCCCTTGAACTTGGCCACCTCTTGTGCTTGTGCGTAGCCGCGAATCGACGCGGGTGCCCATGGTGACGAGCGGCTGGCCTGGCGCAGACATTGCCGCGAGGGCGCTGCGAATGCTCGTGCAGCCAACATGGTGTGTGGTGGTGAATTGATGTTCCTGCCGGCCAATTGAAGCTGTACGCCCGGTTGCAGCTGGTGGAAGAGACTGGAGGTCGAGTGTCGGCTGGATGTGAGGCGCAAAGCCGGCACGCAAAAACCAGAGCTCGGCCGCGGGCGTGCCAAGCCCCGCTGCCCTCTCATCCCGAGAAATAGCCTTCGCTCCAAGCCGACATCTTCCTTGCAGGCATGACTCTGGTGCTGATTGTTCATGAAGATGTATTCATCTGCGCCAAGTCTAGCCGTACGTAGTATTAAATTTTAACATAGGAAATAAAATGGTACAAGTAGATACACAGAAGAACCGAGCCGCCGAGAAACATGCCTTCGTAACACAATTGCAATCATCCATTCATCACCAAGCCCGCTCACACAGGCAACTCCACCCTATCCCTCAACGGCCAATCCTGCTCCGCTGACGGACTTAGCCCAAGCCCTGGCGTCTGCGGGCTCCCTAGCTCCGTAAAGTAAATGCCCGCCATCTTCGACTCGACAAACGTCGTGCGCGTAGAATTTGGCGTCGCCGGCGTAAACCCTTTCCACAGCCGTGCTTGCTGGTAGTAGCGCACTTGCGGCGACCGCCGCGCATCCCAGCAGCGGTAGATGAGGAAAAGGCTGGTAGTAAGGAGCAGCATGGCGATTACGCCGGCGGCGACGCCGATGCCCATTGCTGCGGAGGGGGAGATGCGGGAGGGTTTGGGGGTAGGTGTTGGCGCCAATAGAGGTGTTGGTGTAGCGTTGGTCGAATGATATGTCGCGGATTGTGAGGTAGGTGATGTAGCGGTATACAGGGCCGAAGTATGCGTCGCCATTGATGTCGTGGAGTTCGATTGTGTTCGAGCCGCCGAAATGAAATCCAGTCTGCTCGGGACCGAAGTGCTATTCGTATACAAAGCGGTACTTGGAGTCGAATATCGGGTTCCGTTGCCCGTCGAGATGCTATGTCGGAGGCTCCTACTGGCTTCCATGCTCACGGTGCTTGCATGTAGCCATCAACCCAAGTCGTATCAGGGAAGAAGTGATCTGTCTGATGTAATTATACGCCCCTGATCTTACCACTGCCATGTCCTTTACAATAAGCGCCCATGCTGGAGCCTCTTGAAGCCTCTTGAAGCCTCATGCGCATCCAGCTAGACTACATGGTCCGATTCGATAGCGGAATTCTTGGCAGAAGGAAGGACTGAAGATTGATCTTAGTGTGTTTGGGGCGCCAACGCCTCTCTGTGGAGACATGTATGTTGATGAAACAAATGGTTCTTTGCTCCTCTCATCTTTGTCGCATTCAGTATACGGTTCGCGCTAAGACAATTGTGATATGCCTGTTATCGATACGATAATTGATGTGTGCAGAAAGTGGATTCTGGCGCCCGAGAGTTACTAAAAGCGTCTCATTTTCAATGTAAGCAGTGCTGTATGGCTTCTTTGGGCGCTAAGTTTTCGTTCATAGGGCGTAATTGAATGGTGGTGAGGATGTGTTGTCCTGCATGCAGTAGTTAAGCAGCCTCGGCGGTTAGGACGCCACGGCGTGTTAGCCCCCAATTTGTGCATCTATTTCCTAACTAAGCAGTGAGGAGCCGACTGCAAGCCTATAAGATATGTTGATCACGAGTAAAGACGGAAGTCAACCTCAAGAGTGGGCCGCGGGGAGGCTCGGAATAAATGGTGTCGGTTCAAAATACGAAGGCGCTAAATGGTTGCTCTACCGTGCAGATCTTTCACTGCAGGCTATCACATAATTCTATTGCTGGGCGTAATGGAAACAAAACATCAAGCTCACTATGTTGGATCGTAGCCCCATGTGTTCGAGATGGATGGTGCTGTCATCAGTCAAGACACCGAGTGGAGGTGGCTATGATATCGAACTGTGATAATAACGACAAGGGATGCGCCATACGCACCAAATGCTGATGCGAATGCGCTACTCCAAAACCAGTCATAGCGTATCTGCTCAAGTATATTTTCCTGCGAAAAGGCCGTGTCATGTCAGCAATCAACGGTGGTCTGGTAGGTATCCAGCCACGGCCGTCGACTTTTGGAATTTGATCCAGTTACGAACTGCAATGATGTGAGCAGATCCCACGATTCTGGAATGGTGTTTTTCTGCGTCGTTTGAGTGCCAGTGCAAATTTAGAAGAGTAAGTTGAGGTCCTCAATGAGTGTCATCCGAGTTCATCCCATCTCTTAAGCTATCACGATCGTAGCATTACCACATTACATCACTTCCAGATCTTGGACAGAATCTGAAAGGTACCATGTGCTTGCGCAAAGTGGAGGAGTGTGCAGCTGCAACGATAAGAAGGCTGAACATAAAGCGGTTTGCCTAGCACACTGGTAGGTACCTGCATCCAGCCTCCAACTTCAAGCGGAGACAACTGCTATGGCTCCGCGGCCCGCGTAACATGCGACATTGAATCAAAAGTGACATCAGTCTACAATGAGGTGCTGGTGCAGAAATGAAGATGAAGTCTGATCACAACCTGATTTGGAAGCGGAAAGTGGACCACTCAGCTCGGCAACTTTAACATGACGTCACAGGCGTCCTCGCACACGCCCCAGGACCGCAATGTCGTTAGCCATCATCGGCATTGCATGATTTCCATCTGCTATTTGCTAGTTCCCTGCTTTTCCCCTGGCTTCCAAGTTCGTTGATGGCTTTCGCTCCCCCTAGCGTGTCTGAAATTTATCCCCATTAATGATCGATTGAGACTGTGCTAGCCATGACGACACAGGCGTCTCAAAGGACATCGCCCACAATTCAGCCCTGGCACGTATGGTAAGCACTCGGTGACATTTGGGGCAGCTCTGGATGGCTTGTAATGCCTTCAACAATTAACACAAAGCGAGGGCCTGCCTAGTACAGTTTGGTGGACGATCTGCTAAACAGTCCGGACTCTGGCTGGCACCATGTAGTCAATTCCCCGCAACCCTGCTCCTGCACTCAATCGAACCGTGGCTCAATCACCCCAACAAAAGCGGATCGACCTACGGGCTGGAACAGGATTCCTGCGGGAAACCGCCCGTTCCCGTTTCAGGAAGGGTTGGTCGCCCATGGCCGATGTCCAGTACCAGCTTTGGAATTCTGCAAAATTGGTCTTCCGAATTTAGCAACCAGCTGCATTGCTGTGAATTGCGCCGTCTTCGTGGCAATGCCATGCACAGCGCATGAATGCTATGCTAGACAGGGGGCTCTACGGTAGATCCGAGCGGCAGGGTTGGAATGCTCCTAAATCGTTCGTCGCCTCGTGTGCCACCAGGCCGCGCACTGGAACATCGGAAGCATTCTCGTCCTCGTTTACCAAGTAACCAAGGCAGCCAAAGCATCACAATTCGTCATGGCCACTGCAGGCAGTGGAGACGAAACTCTCCCCAGAAGAGCCCCGGGCCTTACTGTAAAGCAGGGATGCCACCAGTCGGGGTAAAGGTGGGTGCACGAAATTGCCGCAAACGGCGTGGAGGCAGACACGAGTGGCGTCACTAACCACTCAGTGAGCTTATTGTTACGTGTGTAAAAGTGGGGACGGGCGGTGCAACATGGTCCTGTAAGGAAACCGGCACGTTTGTTTGTTGCTAGGCATGGAGACCCATGGTGACGCTTCCCAAGCGACGATTCACCCACCTCCGGGCTATAAGTATACTCCCGCCGCCTAGCTTCCTTCCTCCCCATTTCACCACTGCTAATCCATTCGCTCTTGATCAACTAAACTTATCTACTCATCAACCACTCAACCACTCTCAATCACCATTAAGATGCGTTTCTCCGTCCTCGCCACCACCGTCCTCGTCGCTGGCGCTGCTGCCCAGAACCCCGTCTCCTCGGTCGTTGCTGGGCTCTCATCCGTTCTCAACGGTGTCCCATCTAGTGCTCTGGCCTCCATCACTTCACAAGCCGGAGCCGCTGCCAGCTCTGCTGCCAGCGTTGCCAACTCCGCTGCATCTGTCGCCTCCTCCCGCGTTGCTTCAGCCGCCAGCTCCGCTGCTGGTGTCCAGTCCTCGGTCGCCGCCGATGCCTCATCAAGGCTCGCCAGCTTGAGCTCCGTCGCTGCCAGTGCCGGTTCCGGTGCCGCTTCTTCCATTGCCGCTGCCGAGTCCTCTATCCGCGCCTCTGCCTCCGGCGCCGCCTCATCAGCACGCTCGGCTGCGTCCGCCGCTTCCAGCTCCACCGGAGGTGTTGCACCCACTGCTGTTCCCGCCATGGGCGCCATTGTTGGTGGTGCTTTTGCCCTTGCCGGTCTGTTGTAAATATATTAACACACTCCGGAGCGACAACGTTTAATAGTTTTCAACCGATCTACATCCATGGAGACATTGGGAGTCGGCTTGTTTGCACAGCGGTGTTAGGGATAATCAGTCACTCGAATTAACAATTTAATACCGAATGAATAAATTTCATATCGTCCATCCTAAATCTCTTCACTGTCAAAATCCTTACCCTACCCCACTACCAAACCACGTGCAAGCCTACAAACTACGTCGTACCCCCATTCCCAGACTCCAGCCCCCTTACTGGTACCCTTTGACTACATAGTGGCGTCGTGCCGCCCTCTCCTTGCAATTGCGTGCTTCTCCTACACTAACAACCATTTCTTCTGACGTCAGTCTTAAAGCCGCGTAAGCTCCTCTTTCAGGGCGCACTAGTCCGTATCAGGCTAAACGATCTGCACCAGATCGGAAGTGCGGCAGCTTAATTTGGCGTCGTGGCGTGATCGAACAACGCGTTGGGGCACGCAATTGATGGGCAAAACGTGTAATGTGGTGGTGTGGTGATTGTGGAATGGTGTGGGCTGGGGTGGGATGGGGGGTTTGGGGATTGGGGATTGGGGCTGGCCGATGGATGTCCCTGTTGTTGCTCAAAATATGTGGCTGACATGCGCAGGTACCGCTGCGGTGTTTTTTTTGTGCGGGTGGTTGTGGTGGTACGTAAGGCTAGTGCTACGGTTGACCGCTTGCATGGCATTATGCGGGTTTTGTTATGCTGTATTTGGGTTCTTGTTGCTTTCTGCTACTTAGTTCTATTGATGTCGCCCAGGGATTGTGGCGCTCTCGGTGCATATTATACTTGATTCATGTGCACGAGTTCTTATGAGGCCTATACGTCCGTGTATGGCTTGTACAGGCTTACTCGTGCTTGTTGCTTGATGGATGGCCTGTACGTAGACACGCGTTCGGCTAGGGTGAAGGCTTGCGCGGTGCAGCTATTAACAGAACTCCGAGACTATACGCGTATTTATCTCACGCACCTCGAAATACACTCAAATCTATCCCTTGCTCCGCTGGAACACAAACAGCGCCTCATCTTTCCCAGCAAAGCTCGGTAACGGCATTCGAAGCTTGAGCTCAAAGGCTAGCAAATATTGCTCGATCCATGCGTCCACCACACAGTCCTGGAAAGCTGTGAATCCATTACCGTTCTGTGTACCCGCTACAACAATCGTGTCGCCTTCAAAAGCCTTCAAAAGCGGGCCTGTGAAATTGCCTGTCGCCTGGGGATAAACCAGGAGTAAGACACACCCCTTTCCACCGCCGTGTTGCGTCAGGTAAGCTAGACCGTCGCTCTTGATAGTGTCTCGCACCCATGCTACGCGATATTCGCTGAGCTGGTTATCAACGGGTCGTACGTTCAACTCCTTCGCCCCGGAAATGTCAGAGATTGGGAAGTTTCGAAGCATATGTGTCCAGTAGCCGTTACCTGAGCCGATATCGAGAATAGGTAGGACTGATTCTTTGCTAGGTTTTGCTGGCTGTGCGAGCTTTGCGATGACGTGTAGAGCGGCGTAGGAAGGCACTATGCAGCCGAAGTGATGGTAGAAGATTGGGAGTATGTGGTGGCTTATTTTTGTATGGGTTGTTGACGGAACTGGGCCGGCCCATTCTAATTCTTGACATGAGTAGGTCCAGAGTGAATAGTAGGGGTTCACGTGAGTCCTCGGCTTTTTACTTGGTATAAGTCCAGTAGTGGTGTTGAGAAATCGACTGTCCAAATGATTAGAGATTGATTTCCGCAAGGTGTTCGCCTTTGCATTCGATTTAAACGCAGTGAGCGCTTTTGGGAGATTCAAGGAGGGGTCGAATAGCGTTGTGTAGGCCAAGACTTCCTCAGGAGATGGGTACTGCGGTTCAGCCTCTCGTCTGATCAGTGCTGCTAGTTTCTATCCGAGGAAGCATGAACTACCTACCGATTTCTCCCCATCATCGACATACCATCCATGAAGACCATATGCTCGTTTGCCCTCAATGGCCCGCTGTGTGATATCTAGCGTCGTCTCTGCCTGTGCACGGTAGACATAGGCATCTGAGTCTGGAATATTGAAGGCTTCGCATATACATTGTGCAAATGTTTTCTCACTATGAGTTGGAGAGAATTTCTCGTCAGACCAATTAGGCAGGAAACCATCCGAGTTGAAGTTCTTCAGAGCCATGTCGATTTCATGTGGCGTACTATAGATGCCAAGGAGTAGCCAACTACAATTCTCGAGTTGAAGCTAGCCTTGAAGGTTCCGTCTCCGAAAGGCTGTAGGTAATCACAGGTGCGAATCAAAGTGCATGTCTTTGTAATGCCTGACAATGACTACTGCAATCAATGGCTGGGACCTCGGCTATTGGCCAATCACAACCCACTTTGCTCGGGACAATCAAGTTACCGAGCCCGGCTATCCCTGTCATGATCAGTCAGCCGCTAAGGACCACCTCTCCAAACCAAATCCTTCGTAACCGATTACACACCATTGTAAATACATGTCCGTAGAAATGATCTTCCGTCGAGGCCTCCCCACGATGCACGAACTTACCCTATATCCAACAGACTTGTATAAAAAGCTCCGTCATAATCGAGGTTGCGAAGTCTTCTTTTATGAAGAACAACAACTCGAGTGAAAAGCCATCCACATCTAAACCTACAACCCTTCTTACTACCAAGACCTTTACAGCACTTATCGCTTTTCTAGCTATCATCCTGGCTTTCTCCAGCGCATTCCGTAAAAACCTTGCCTCCGCCTTCAGCAAGCCGGCCGTTCGCACCATGTCTACTGCCGCTGCCGTTCCTGCCTCTATCAAGGTCACCAAGCGACCATGGTCCGCCAGGGGCCATGCAGACCACGACTGGCTTTTTTCGTACCATACATTCTCATTCGCCTCGTACCACAACCCGCGACACGAATCTTTCGGACCTCTACGAGTGATCAATGAGGACAGAGTCAAGCCAGGCACCGGCTTCGGTACACATTCGCACGCTGAATTCCTCATTTTCAGTTACATTGTCAATGGCACACTTGAACACAAAGATAGCATGGGCAATCTTGAGAACCTCAAGCGTGGTGAGGTGCAGTTCACAAGCGCTGGCACAGGTATCAGGCATTCGGAATACAACAGGAACCGCGACGACGAAGTGCACTTCCTTCAAATATGGGCGAAGCCAAATAAGCGTGGCCTTAAACCACATTACGAAACAAAGAAGTTTACCGATGAGGAAAAGACTGACAAGCTTGTGCGCATCATGGAGTCCACAGACCGTCTTGGCGACTCAAAGCACGCTATCGGTCTCCAGGCTGATCTCTCCATGGACGCATCGATTTTATCACCAGGCAAGACGGTCACACATGAACTTGTAGCTGAGGGACCGAGGAAGGTCTTTGCGCAGGTCGTCATGAGCAAGCGCGTACAGCCGAAGGAGGGTGGCGCCAAGATCAAGATTGGTGACGAGGTTCTGGGCGAGGGTGATAGTGCATATATCAATATCAATGCTCCTGGCAAGATTGATATTGAAAGTGTAGGAGATAAGCCAGCCGAGTTCTTGTTATTCGATATGGGACCCGAGGAGCAGTAGACCTATTTTCTTTAGTTTCGGTTAATTGATGAATTTTAAAATGTGCAGAATGAACGTTCGACGTTATTAGATTCCTTTACGAATGATTGGCTCGTAGTTTCAGGACTGCATGTGTTACCACTCCACAGAGGCTGTGTTCGCAGTCTAAAACAATCACCATGAATTCACTTGAATGTTAAGTTCCAAATCACATGATATAAATTTACTGTAGTATTATAGCCAATGACCAGCCTGCGCAGTCTTCCGAACCAAAGATTTTCTCCTCAGTCCATGGCGTCTAAAAAATCCTAATCGCGCCATACGCAGCTACGTCCTCATGCACTATATTCTAGGCGTTTCATCTGATGTTCAGAGCCCCGCTCTTGGTTAACTGAATAAATGAGACTTAGACACAGCAGCCAAAACCAATCAGTGCTATCTATAATAGTTATCTCGACAGTTACAAGTATCCCATCGTCTGGCGCGAAAAGGCACCGTATAAAACTAGCCAATAAAACCACCGATCGTGTTGCTGCGATATCACCGATTGGCCAGTTCATACGAGGCCTTCTCGCGCCAAACGTTGGGATAGTAGGAGCAATCTAAAATTGTAGTTAATTCATTTATTATGTAATATACTGCAGACCTCTAACATAGCCATAAGGAGTGTAATTTTCCCGCTTTTCAGTTTACCGAGAGCCAGTCTGGGAGTGGCGTGAAATCGTCTCAACACCACCAAAATATTACCACCACACTTCCGAACCAGCAAAAAGCAAACTCAATGAGCAAGAAGCGACCGATGTGGGACTCGAACCCACAGCCTCAGCCTTACCTTGATAGGAGGGCTGCGCGCTACCATTGCGCCAACCGGCCAGTTGATCGAATATGCAGTTTTGCAAATAACAAAAATTATACTCACACAAAATCTGAATTCTTACGCAGATCCTCGATGTGAGAACCTTTGATACAAAATCTGTTTACACTGCACGCTCTCGCCATCCACGGTACCAAGGCGCAAATTCTGCGCGGCGAATCGGGCGGCTTCGGCTATCCGCAGTTTTTGAGCAAGGGGCGGGACGAACATGATTGCCTTTCGGTAAACTGAAAGAGTGGGAAAACCACACTCTTCACATAAATACTCGGTGTATACAATAGGCCATATACTATATAATTATCTAGCTATCCTTGTAGATACCTCGAACAAAGGTTCTAGGTTGCCTACCCAGGTAAGGATCTTCTGGCTGCTACATTTCAAGTGGTCAACATCCCACTTTTTCCGATTAAATAAGAGGCTAGGTAGTTACTGGTAGTTTTACAAGCCCATGGCTGTCGTTCCTGCTCTTTAGTTGATGAACTTTACTTTTGGTAGTTGGGTTTCCAAGCATCTACAGTTGGTGTCGGGGTTATCCTGCAGTGAGCAGAATTGTTCCCATATCCAAGCATGCTTTCTGACCTTATTTCGTTCCTGGACAACACTAACCATTTTGTTAGTAAAATGCCTCGTGAGGTATCTCTCACATTGGCAGAGAATAACCCTGCTCTACGCAAAATAAGGGAAGATACAAAATAGAATTCATAAGAACACCCCTAAAAAGTGCTGAAATATATACAAGCAGCAATATTCCCTCAATCCAACTCGGTCGTGCAAGAATCTTCCGCAGACTTTCAAGCCTTGGTGACCTTGTATACTCGCATGTCGTGAGCACCGAGCTGGACGGAGATGGAAGTTCCTGAGCCAGTGGCACCCGTATAAGCCTCAGTCCACTTCCAGTTTCCAGAGTCGAGACCTGGGACGTCCGAAAAGTTGAAGGACAGCGTTGCCGCGCCCTCGCTTGCTACGACACCGACAACAACGCCATCGCTCAAAGTACCAGCCCAGTAGGGGTACAGCTTGCCACTTGCTGGCGCGGGTTTTCCCGATGGGCGGAAGTATCCAGCAGCTTTGCCAAGCTTGTCTTGGTTGATATCGATGAGCGCCTGGCTCAAAGTCAGTACTTGATCTATCCATGCAATCATTACTACAACATACCTTGTTCTTCAGAATGGTCAGAGTTGAGGACTTGAGCTTGGTCAGATCCGTGCCAATCAAAAGCGGTGACTTTGCAATAGCCCAGAGACCAAAATGCGCCCGCTCTTCATTCTCGTTCAGCCCGCCATTGCCCATCTGCAACATGTCGAGGTCGTTGAAACCGCCGGGGGCAGCATACTGCGCCATGCCCGCAGCATTTGCCGCAATGCTTGCCAGCGAGTTCCAGTTGTTAGCAATATCTCCGCTCATGCGCCACGAGTTGCCGTAGTCTTTGCCCCAGGTCCACACGCTGTCACGGCCCCACTGGCACATTGAGAAGAAAATGGGGCGTCCGGCGTTCGCAAGGGCGTCACGCATAGTCGCGTAGTAAGCCTTTGTGCTGGACCTCGAGTCCCAGCATGTTTGGGGCCGGCCGCCCGTGACGCACGGCAAGTAGCAAGCATCATGCTTCCAGTAATCGACGCCCCACGATGCGAGGGTTTTTGCATCTTGGGCTTCATGGCCTTCGGATCCGGGATAGCCTGCACAGGTCATTGTGCCGGCGTCGCCGTAGAGGCCGAATTTGAGGCCCATGCTGTGCACTTTGTCGGCGACGGGCTTGATGCCTTGCGGCCATTTGGATGAGTCGGCGACAAGGTGGCCGCTGCTGTTGCGCGCTTTGTTTGACCAGCAGTCGTCGATGTTGAGATATTGGTAGCCGGCATCTTTTAAGCCCAGGGACACGAGGGAATTGGCAACTTTGAGGGCTGCATCTGCGGTGGCGTGCGTGCAACCTCCATTATTCTGTCAACACAATCAATGAAAAGGTTCAAATCGTGATTTTGCGAATAAACTCTAATTACCCAGTTGTTGTATCCAAGCGCTGGAGTTCTGCCGAGTCCGTTCTCCAACCGCTTCTCTAGCAATCCGTCCTGGCTAGTCGGAGCTGCAAGACCAACGTTGTGAATGGCTGATACCACAAAGAGAGGGAGTGCGACGTTCTTCATGTTGGAGGTTGCTATGCTTAGGATGAAGTATAATCTTGAAAGACGTTGATCGTTCTTTATATACCCAATCTACATGCTGCGGGTAAGACTGAGATCTGGGGGGCATGTAACCAGGACTAGGGTGTGGTCTAGGATGATAGAGCTCGGAAACACCCATCTCAGAGAATGAAAGATCTACGACGGACGGCATACTTTTTTTGACGTAGATCATTTTGTTTCTGCACATCAGGCCGTTGTGGTACGATATTAAGGCGTTGAATCTTGCGCTCGATTCTGTGTGTCCTATTCGTAAGTTGAGGTTGTTCCTATGCTAAACTAGTGCTATTGGTGTATAAATGTCGGGGGTCCGACATTAAAATTAGCATAATGCAGGTCTTGTCTATTCAAAATCAGAATGATAATTAGTATAGGCTGCACGACACACTAGCTTCGACCTGTAATTAGCGGTGCGACTTCTCATTGAAGAAGCTCATCCGGGGTCTACCGGGCCTTTTGATATACCGTGGTTAATCGGCAAAAGAGAGACCATCTGTTTTTACCATGTCGAGTTAGCAACTCTCTAAATATTCCTTGATCGACCCCGGATTTTCACAGGAACGGCCACATGGCCTGGGCACTACTATGGAGCAATATTTTCCGACGCATGCTGGGCGGCACAACTTGTAGTTCCCCGTAATTGGGCCGTATCTCGTGATAAAGCGCGGGTTGGCCCGTCACACAGCATGTTATCAGCTTCTCCACACACGCAGTGGACCCGCAGTCAGTTCTACTAAACATAGATAAGACGTGAAATTTCACTAGAAGAGTTTAGTGACCCACAATGTCGGGTGAACATGGTTAAAGGCGAATTTGATCAGCAAGCTCATGCGATAATTATTGGTAGATGCCTCCGAGTGTTGTCATGAATACAAAAGTGTGATGACGGACAAGGGGAGTTGCTCAAAGCGGCACAAGTACAAGCGTCAATGGTGAACTAGAAAGAGATAGATTCCACAAATGGGCACAACAAAGATATAGAAGATGGGCAAATCCAAAAGTGAATATGCATCTTCACAAGTATGTTTACTATCATTAGCATTTGGTGTTCAAACACATGAATTATGGTGGAGCCTAGATCGTTTCAGTTCGTGATAAATGAGCGATTCGTTGTCAAATGACCGATCCATACCACCTACACTTTACATGTAGCAGTATGCTGAACATTAGGATCACTCTCACTCGTCGCAGTTAGCGTGACAATCGCTCCACCGGTGCCAGAGGTACCGTTTGTTTTCGCACCAACGGCAACTTTGACCACTGTGCTTTCGCCGAATTTAGCGAATGCCAGAGCATTTGGCATGCCCACTTTCCAAGAGTCGCTGTCAACCTTGGCAGACAAGCGATAAATGTCAGAACCAAGATATTTGGAGAGATCTTGAGGATGTGGGTTAGATCCGCTTGAAGGTGCTTTTCCAGTATTCTTGAGATTGAATGTGCAGTATGAGCCATCGACTGCGCCACTGCTAACCTCAACGCCATGTGTGGCGGATGAAGTGGTGTTCTTTGATGTTGACCGCACGCCAACAGTGTACTTGAGTGCTCCTCCATCACGCCTGGTCGAAAGAATGTAGAAGTGGAGGCCATTGGCAAGGTCCTTATGTTCATATTCGCTACCGCTGTTGGTGCCGGCATGGAAAAGTGCGTCTACGAGTTGACGGTAGTCACCGATGGACCAATAACGGGCTGTGCCATTTGGATAGTAGAAATCAACGACATGCGCGTCTTCGGGGTTTGCATCGATGACCCATTGGAATGGTTGCGTTCGGTCGGAATTCTTGGTCTTAGAAATCATAACGCCTGAATCAGGACAGAAACTGTCAGCTCCCATGCGATCAACCACCTCCATGTTGTAGTTGTTGTAGTTTCCGCCGTCACAAAAGGGGTCGAGGGAAATATTGCAGCGTGGCTGGAGATCTCCGCCAGCACCGAAGCTGATGTTGAACCCCATTATTCCGCCGGTAGGGTCAACGGAACGTGCTGTCAACTCGGCAACTACAGGCCCAGACGCGGCAAGACCAGATCGCGAAATCTGCAGGATGGGAGTGTTGTCGATCAGGCCAATCTGGTGCTTGTCGCGCATTGTGTGGAGAGAACCCATGGACGCGCCCTGTACTGGTGGGATTTGCCAGCGTGTGTGAGGACCTCCAGGACCGTTGAAAGAACCACGGTCAAGCATGCTGAAAGGGCCTGTGTAAGCACGACGAGCAGGATTGCTGAACGGGTTATTGTAATTGTCACCTATGCCAAGCAAATGTGAAAGTTCGTGAGCAAACGTAGCCATGCCAGAAGATTCACCCTGTGTAGATGACCCGGATCCAGCATTGGGCCAAATTGTGCTTGCCGCAGCCCACGAAGTCCACTCAACGTATCGCGTATCTGCCCAGTTCGGCTTTGAGCTATTTCCAGGCGGTCCAAACTCCTTCGGGACGTCCTCCTTGCTAGCAAATTTCATTTCTCCAAATTCTTGCCAAGTAGATGACTCATCTTGCCCAGCTGAAAGGATAAAAGCCAGCTCGTAGGAGTTCGCAGTCGTGTTCCCTACATCTCGACGCCATGCGCCAAGTGCATCCGTTCGAAGATCCACAGAGCAAGGTGGGCCTTCGGGGCAAGCACCTTCGTTGAAGCCGCCTCGCTCGTCGTCAACTCCGTACTGGTAGCTTAGTGAGGGCATGCGGTATGGTCCAAACACTGTCAAATCCACGCCATACTTTCCGAAGCTGTCGCCCATCCAATCTACCATATTCAGTCATGTACAGCTAGTCGATAGATCAGGTACTTACACTCGTGCAGCGTATGCCCTTCATTGAGCTTGTTCGGCGTGTTCAGGAGATCCAGATAGAACTTGGGCACATCCTCTCGCTTCAAGCCAGATGCAAGTGGCTGTGGGTTGCCAAATATGTCCGACTTTGCTGGCAACGTAACGACAAACGGCGAATCCGGGTAGTCGACAGTTACCATGGCAATTTTAAAGTTTCGGGATCTGCCTTTGCGAGCAGGGTTGCTCCAATCGGTGCCGGGTGGTGCAACGAACTGATCCCAAGTCATATTGTCTGGTGACACAATTTAGCGAAGATATCAAAGGAAACTTACGATCGCAATACACATACCTGGATTAACCCATTTCTGGGGATCTATTGGCGCAAAAGCGTCGGAAGTAGCCTGCCTGGGTACAAGAGCTGGAATGGCCGCCACCACTTTGATCAACACAGCCACCGACACCCCCAAGTGCTTTTGCCCTGCCATTGTGGTGGGGACCGTAAGTCGCTGTGGAGGGACAACTCTAGGTGAGGTGAGGGGCGGAGGTGAGAGGCAATACCATCTGTGGCATGCGTCATCATATATAGATGCAGCGGTACCTGCAGGGACACAGGAGATGATTCGCAATTACTGTCATCTCATCCATGCTGTTTACCCATGCATTACTACGTAAGAGAGGGATAATCCCCTTGTGGGAAGTATCGAGTTGCGGCTGCCTTATCAGGCTTAATACGTCTTGGCTTATCGTTGTCACCTCCTGCATCTAGCAAGATGTGTGCACGTCTAGAATACGAGGTGATTCAACCTCCTTTGTACATGGGTATGTACCTGGATAATATTGCATTTTTATCGTACTCCGTGATGGGCAGTCCGAGGTGAAGCTTTTGACCGTGGTGCTTGTTTCCTGCATTGTTGCCCCTGGTCAATCGAGGCAAGTCGGCCCGCTCACCTAAAGTCACGCCGATTTATTATTCTGTCCGTGCCAGCAAGCTCTAACTTTCAACAGGTTTTCCCTCAACGAGAATTGTAGCTTCTGGGACCAATTAATTGCAAGGTGCACAACTTCATTAGACAACTAAAAGTGTGGCAGTCGCTAGCTTCTAATTTCATTCATTTCTCATATCCTCTTGACATTACCACCCTACGACAGCGCCTTCTACAGGCAACTTGCCGTTTTCACGGTCGCCATTGTGCAACATCAATCTAGAATCTAGAATCTTTCCGTATGGGAAATGGATCCTTGCTTGGCCACGACCTCCTCGACACGGCGCTCCAAGTCAGTACCAGGAGTCCAATCACTCTTATCCATACCAGGTACAAACATTGGTGCATTTTGGAAGAGGTGATTCATCTCTTCTAGAGGACGTTTGGCAGTCTCGGGAAGGAAGCAGTAGAAGAACAAGGCGTTGGTGAAATTGCAGATCTACAGATGGTGTTAGAATCAATTGGCTAGACGAAATGTATGGAACACTTACAATGAATAGGATGTAGAATCTCCATCCTACAGATGCCATGGCAATGCCAGTTACCTGTCCGATCATGGTGTTGAAAGCGAACGATGTCATGGTTGCAATTGAGACGCCCTTGGAGCGCGTCTTGGTGTCGAAAATTTCAGCCGGAATAATCCAGGATAAAGGCCCACAGGTTGCGCTGAAGCTGAAGTTGTACACCCAGGTGATGACAATGAAACCCCAAGCGGCCGCCTTATTGTTAGTCGTCGGGCTTGGCGGGAAGACAGCCAAGAGGATTGTGGAAATGATAAAAGTTACCATGTTTCCAAGATTGCCGAGAATCAGAGGCCAGCGCCGTCCAAAATGATCGATAAACAGAATGCAGAGGAACTGCGCAACAAGCGCAATAATGGAAGAAATGGCTTGGTACTTGAGAGTTTCATCACCAGCAATGCCCATTTGTTTGTAGATGGTAACAGAATAGTACTGGATGGCCGATACGCCAGTCATCTGGACGGAGGCCTGTAGAGCACAAGCGATGAAAAGGCGGCGGAAACAGGACCTGTCTTTGAACAGCTCCACGTATGATTTGGCCTCGTGTTCATGCTCATAGGTGAGCATGTCTTGGATTTGCTGAAATTCCGCTTGCACCCAAGCATCATCCTGGTTACCATGAGCATGCAGCTTGGCGAGATTGCGAAGTCCATCCTCATGGCGGCCGTGGTCGATTAGCCATCGTGGTGATTCAGGGAACAAGAGGATAAGCGCCGCGAGGACAACAGCTGGAATAACTTGAATACCAAGACTGGTACGCCATTGGCCGTTATTGGTAGGAGCAAAGCCAATGTATGTGCCTAATCGACGGTTGGTGGTCAGTTTCAAAGCGAATGTTTTGGAACGTACCGTATGAGATCCACGCAGCGGCAAGCGCACCAACGCCCAACATAAATTGCTGGAGTGCAGTGATACGGCCACGGATTTCAGGATGAGCCAATTCTCCTTGATATACTGGAATGATCATGACGAGGATACCAACACCAAGCCCAGCAATAGCACGTCCAGAGTACAAGTATGATAGAGCTTGCGCACCCGTTTGAAGTGCACCTCCAAGGCAAAAAACAATAGCCCCCACAAGAATTGTCTTTCGCCGACCTAGCATGTCGCCCATAGGGCCAGCAAAGCCAGCACCAAAGAAAGCCCCACCGGTGAAGACGGACACAACAGCTCCAATCTCATTTTCAGTTGGTTTGAATGTGCTATTGAACGATTGCGAGGCAATGACTTGAGCGATGACACCCAAATCATAACCAAAGAGAAGCGAACCAAGGGACGCAAAAAGGCCTACCAGGAACTGCAATGGTAAGACACTCGCTTTCAAGCGACCAGCAACGACTGGAGCAAAGTATGACATACCTGATACCACTTTGGAGGAAGCGCCATCTTGACAATGGGATATTTCACACACTGCGAAAAAAAGTTGATGTCTGCAAACAACCACCCAGTAGATCCACACCAGCACTTTATACCTCCCAGTCCCACGGTCGCTATCCCTGGTGACCTTCAATATGCCTTCCAAAAGCGAGCATAACCCGGGGTGCACATCACATCCACCACGCCGCTTCCCCAGACGATGCCTGGCTAGGTCCAAAAAGCGGGGACCTAGTGTGGGTTTGGTGTTTATTTACTCCGACGCCCGCGTTACGACCCATGTCTTTGGGTCTTAGACAGGCATGTAGCCGAGGCTGGCACAGCTAGGACAGGCGTTCGGTCGATCCACGACCGACAAGCGTGCACAACGTCCACAATGCATGCAGTGCCGTGGGTAAAGTCCAATACCCATGTTTCCCATTGGCTGCTAGTCTTCTAGGCGTTACCTGAGTGGCGGCGGTTGTATGTCTGGTTGAGGAACGGCTTGGTATGTGGAGAATAAAACGAGCATTGTACCGATTCCACGAATCGGAATGGGGCTTGGACGAGCCAAACTAGAAGTACTACCGGTGGCCCCACGATCATGTGAAGCATGCCTTTTTGCAACTGCATTGCCCGTAGGCATATCGTGCCACTGTACATCTTAAAAACGTTTGACACGGGTACATTGTTTTGCGACTGTGCACGGGTTGGTTTATTGATTTCAAGATGGCAAGCTTCACTAGAATACAGGAGGAGGAAACTTCATCTATTACCATTCATCCCGCGCACAAAATCGCGAAGATTAGCGATAACATCTATGGCGGTTTCACAGAGTAAGCCCCCCAGGCGAGTTGTCGAGTTCCCAGTTCGCTTCAGGAATCCTTCGCGCTTACTCGATACATCAGGCATATGGGACGATGCATTTATGGCGGTACGAAAACACCTATCGAACAAGATAATTTAAACAAAGCTGAACTTGCAAACCAGGTATCTACGATCCTGGGAATCCGCTCTCAGATGAAAACGGCTTCCGCAAAGACGTTATTGAAACTCTAAAAGATCTCAACGTGCCCGTTGTCAGGTATCCTGGTGGGAACTTCGTCGCTACGTATCATTGGCTCGACGGTGTTGGTCCGAGAGAACAAAGACCGAGCAGGTACCAATATGATATCCATGCACTGTCAGACCAAGCCAATTAACGTCTTGAAGGCCAGAACTTGCTTGGATCGGCACTGAAACGAATGAATTTGGCACAGACGAGTTTATGAAGTGGTGTGAGGTTGTTGGAACGGAGCCATATCTTTGTTTGAACTTTGGCACCGGGACACTGGATGAAGGTTTGTAATTGAATTTTTTTCGGCGAATGGTTGGGCTGATATTTAGTAGCACTTGGATGGTTGGAATATTGCAATTCTGACCGCAATTCATACTATGCCAATCTTCGACGTAAAAACGGGCGTGAAAAGCCCTACAACGTAAGTTTTCCAAAATATTTCAAGAGAGACATTTTTCCCAAAGCATTAGAATACCTGGATTTGGCAGAATGCGCTGCTAAGTGATACTAACACGCACAGGTCAAATACTGGGCTCTCGGAAACGAATGCTGGGGCGACTGGCAAGTAGAACAAATGACGAAAGAAGACTACGCCAAAAAAGCCTGGCAATGGGCCAAAGCACTCAAACTCCTCGACCCCTCCATCGTCCTCATCCTCTGCGGAGAAACAGGCTACTCATCTTGGGACTACTATGTCCTGAACCAGTGTGTGAAATGGAACGCCCACGGCCTCGGCGGCGACACAACAAGGGCCCTCATCGACATGCACAGCATCCACATCTACACGGCTGACAAAGAGCACTCGTCCAACGCCACAGCTCCCCGCGCAGCTGAACGCGCAATCCAAATGGCAAGCGCCCTCATCGACCTTGCGCGCATAGAAAACAAAGTCCCCGTAACGGTTCCACGGCCCACAATCTGTTTCGACGAATGGAACGTGTGGGATCCGCAGCGCGCCCCGGGCGAACAGGGCGCGGAAGAAAAGTACACGCTGAGCGACGCGCTCGCCGTAGCCATTTTCCTGAACGGCTTCATCCGCCAGGCGAAGGACGTGGGCATGGCCAACATCGCGCAGTCGGTAAATGTGATTTCGCCCTTGATGACAACGGAGACTGGCTTGATCAAGCAGACGATTTGGTGGCCGCTTCTGCTGTTCAGCAAGTATATGCGCGGCCACACGGTGGCGTTGAGTGTGCGGAGTCCCGAGTACACGGGCCGGACGAATCCGAGCTGGATCCGGGGCACGATTGAGACGCCGTTTTTGGATTGTAGCGCTACGTTGGGAGATGATGGGTTTGTGAATTTGGCGGTGACGAATGTGAGTCCGGATCGAGATTATGAGGTTGGTTTGGAGGGTGTGAAGGCAGAGAAGGTTGCGGTGTTTACGGTTGGAGGCGAGGATTTGAACGCAGTGAATACTGCGGAGGAACAGAAGGTTGGGATAGTCGAGAGCGAGTGGGATGGGAAGGGCAAGTTCCGATTTGCGAAGCATTCATTTACTCTACTTAGGTGGAAGGAAGTGTAACGACATAGTAGTAGGTTGGTTTGGGGCTGTGCAGTAAACTAACGGCTTGCCTGCAAAGCCGCTTCTCTAGGGAGAATTGGGCTCAACGGAAAGACGGCTGAACTTTGTTCTAGATGCCCTCCATCACCCACCCCTCAATCATCTCTAGCCACTTTCCTAGCACTTCTTTCCCAACCCTACGGTACTTCGCCCTCTCTTCCACTTCCTCTCGTTTAACCGGCCACACTCCTACATCGTCGAAGAAGAGCCTCAAATCAGATGCTGGAGTAGGCCTAGTAGCCAATCCAAATGCCCTAGGAATTGCAGCGTGCTTTAGGAGGGCGCTCCATGTTCCACATAATTTCTGTAAAACAAAGTCTATCCCACTCGCTGGCCGACCAAACATCCCCGCGTAAGAATAGAGTCCATTGTACCCCCCCTGTGCAAAATCCACTCAGCCCAATCAAACGTTCGTAATTCTGCTGCCATACACTGAACCGAGACGTGGGGGTGGGTGTGACACCATTGGACGAGATCCATAGCATGTAGGAAAGAGAGCTTTTTCGGTTTCGGATCAACAGTATGCATGAGCTCATGTTCAGCGGGTCGAAGGATGTGCGATATGTGGAACAGGCCCGGGGGGGGGGGGGGGGGGGGGGGTTGTTTTCAGTTAGATCTTGGCCTACCGAGCCTTGGTCTACCACGAGAGTATTGTCTTTGTACTTGAACTCCAATCCACCTGTTTCGAGCTGAAATTGGCGGCACGTGTATTTGAGCGGGTTGGCCAATTTGCCGTCTGGGCGGAGGATTGCAGGCATCCAATTTGCGTCGTCAACCCACTTTCAACAGTGTATTTTGGACGTGGGGACGTCGTTCAAGATGAGTTCGTAGATGTAGTTCGGCAGGGAGTCGGAAGAAGGGCGATATTGTGATGGTGACCTCAGTTTGTTGTTGGAAAAGATGAAAAATCGTATCTGGAAGGAGAAGCACTGTGACGGAGAAAGTTTAATTTTACAAGTGGAAATTAAGGCCACACAAAAAACCACAGTGATTTAGACATTGTGTGATACCACGGAGTGGTAGCGCAAAGCTGAATACCATGGTCTACGGCCAGTTTGAACGAGTTCAATATCATGGGCTATCGAACATGTGCTAATCCTAAACGAGCACAGAAAATCATTAACATCATTAGAAAGAAATAGACGCCAATTAGGCCCAGTTCGGTGCGCACCTGTTTCTCATTCTAATTTTGCTGTATGTAGTGCCAAGTAGTATAGCTGACAGCACCTTGGTCTACACCGCTGGCCTTACCGAACCGAGCCAGACAATTTTTAATATATTCCGTGCGCTAGTTTGTTTATTTGTGTATCTTGACCGTTTTCGTGATCGTCTCAACCTCATAGAGCCTCCAAGTACGTCCTACAACGCCAATCTCGCTTGCGCAGCTCTTAGTGAGGCTCTATCTCAGCGATCCTTGAGTGCAGTTACTGCTCCTACTCTTATATGGGTGCCTACACTATCAAGGTCAGTTAAGTAAAGTAGCCTAGTTATAGGTTTAATATGGTGTTGAGCTATCTAACTCCACGTTACCGCAGGGGTATATATAGGTGTGTTATCCTGCATTAAAAACTAAGACCGCCGCCAGTTAGGTAGTAAACCTCCGTGAAGAGCCTCAATATAGCTTTGGCTGGAGTAGCCACCTTCTTGCGTATTCTCATCCCTCTCCATAATGATAAGAGTTGCATAGTAGGGTGGGTTCGGCATTCCAAACTTTTGAAACATCACTGTAACTATAGGAGTTGAGTAACTAATTCTTATCCCCTCCCCTAGCAGTCATATACAAAAGCCAAGCCTCAGATGCTTGCCGATCACCATGATTCTCGGCTAGTGTAGCGTTGCGAATATTGACTACATGCTCTAGCAGCTCAACTGCCTCTTTGACCTGCCCATTTGCTCGGTATGTAATTGCGAGTGCGTGCTGCGACGCTAGTCGATCTGGGTGGTCTTCCTTTAGTACCTTTGTTTCTACTGCGACGACATGCTCTAGCAACTCAACTGCCTCTTTGACCTGCCCATTTACTCGGTATGCAGATGCGAGTTCGTGCTGCGACGCTAGTCGATCTGGGTGGTCTTCCTTTAGCACCTTTGTTCGCACTGTGACGACATGCTCTAGCAGCTCAACTGCCTCTTTGACCTGCCCATTTACTCGGTATGCAGATGCGAGTTCGTGCTGCGACGCTAGTCGATCTGGGTGGTCTTCCTTTAGCACCTTTGTTCGCACTGTGACGACATGCTCTAGCAGCTCAACTGCCTCTTTGACCTGCCCATTTACTCGGTATGCAGATGCGAGTTCGTGCTGCGACGCTAGTCGATCTGGGTGGTCTTCCTTTAGCACCTTTGTTCGCACTGTGACGACATGCTCTAGCAGCTCAACTGCCTCTTTGACCTGCCCATTTGCTTGGTATGCCATTGCGAGTACGTGCTGCGACGATAGTCGTTCTGGGTGCTCTGTATCTAGCACCAGTCTCAATCGGTGGCACTCTTCAAACCATTGGACTGCTTCTAGAATTCTGCCATCGCTTAGTAGGCATCGCCCCACCCACAAGCTTAATCGAGATCTGTTGTTAAGACTGCATGGTTGCCTCGTCTTTAGTAGTCGTACTGCATGTGGCATGTACCCTCTCCATATGGCCTGATTGGCAAAGTCGTCTGTCGGGAAAACCTCAGCGACATGCTTCATCGCTTTCACAATTACGTCCGCAGCATCGCCGTGCTTACTCGTCCAGATCTTGGTCGCGAGGTGCACAAGTCGATGTAAATCGTACCACTCTTCGTCTCCCTCCACTCCTTCGAACCTATTATCCTCGCGTCGTGACAGGAACGAGTACCCACAAAGCGTACCTATAGCCTCTTCCATGCGCTCCTCTGGCTGCACCTTTGGTAGCAATGATCGCGGTACTGCCTTCCACTCGATGCACGATATGAAGGCTAGAAGATCTGCTGCTATCGCATCACGCTCCCGAAGCTGGCTAAACGAGACCACCCACGCCGAGGCTATTGCGTTCGCAGAGCCTCTGTACCGTGTGTGATCACGAAACTCTTTGCCTACTAGATAAGCGATGTCCTGCTCTGTGCTCCTGAGCAGCTGCAGGTACTTTACAATGTTTATTTTGTTCATGTTTAGGTAGGCAGCTGCCTGCGCGATGGCTAGAGGCAGGTACGCCAGCTCGTCTAGCAACTCTGCTGTAGTTATGTGGTCCTGGATAAGGCCTTTATTGATCAGAGACTTCTCTAGGAAGACTGTTGCATCCGCCTGACCCATAGGCCCAAGTTCTAGCACGTCTCCTCGTGTCAGCGACACAGCCACCTCTTGCACACGTGTCGTGAACAATGTTATGCCGTTCTCACTCTCAGGCAGGTAGTCAATGAAGCCTCTTGATTTCTCAGTGCCGAATAGCAGGTTAGGGTTATCTGCGTTGTCGAGCACGAGCAGCCACCGCCCTGCCCGCTCCGCACTTAGGTGCTCCCTCACAAGCTCTTTTGCGTCATCCTTGTTAGGCCTTGCTTGACCTATCTGCAGAGTTGATACAATCTCTACGCATGCTTGCTCAAAGCTCTCCATGCTCAGAGCAGGTATCCAAAAGATCGAGACGGCTGACATCGTCTCTTTGACCGCAAAAGCGAACTGCAGGGCGACTTGGGTTTTACCCGTCCCGCCAAGCCCCACAATTGACATCTTCGAGCAGTCTCGTTCTATCAGCAGCTTCTGACTAAGCACGTTAAGTTCGTCTTTCCTTCCGACAAAGTATTGGTTCTTAACGAATGGTATATAGTAGGAGGCTTTTATAGGCATATGCTTGTTAGCACAATGGACTCAGGGGCGCCACAGGCAATATGTACTTGAAACGGGACATACCGAGACCACTGAACGTGCTGCGTCCTCTATGTGTCGCTAGGAGTACCTGGGTCTGGCATGACTCCCTTAAGTCTTCGTCGATTGCTCTTCGAAGGCGTTTGAATGCATTATCTCGTCCTTCGCCGTAATTGAGATACACGGAAACGCCGAATATGCCCAGCAACGAGTATGCTTTGTCTTCTTTACGCGTGGTGTGGCGCTTGTCTACCCAAGACAGGCGATCATTAACGCTGAAGCTGTTAAGCGGGGCGCCTGCAAGAGCGGAGATTGGGATGTTTGTAATCTCGTGGATTTCTTGCCTCAGCTCGTGTCGCTCTCCTAAATGCTTACCGTCTTGAGAGAAGAAGTATACAAAGCGTGGGGCGAGCAGCTCTTGTAGAGTCCAGCCTCGAGTAAACCATCGACTACACCGGAAAGCCGGCTCCCAGACGGACTGGCTTAGCTTGCTATCAGTTCTATCATTAGTGCTTGACACATCTGACAAGAAGACATAGCATTTGACTGCATCCCGGTACCAGCGAAACATGGAGTTGATGGCGTCTTGAAGCTCAACAGTGTTTGCTTTGTCGATACAGCACGTGTCTACCCAGAAGTACCGCAGGCCATCACGCTGGGCTTGTTGTGCGCAGAACCAAATCTTCTTATAGCCAGCCTTGCTCTTCCCAGTATCATTCTTCAAATCGTCGAACAATACCTCATCTTTTTCCCAGGTATGCGATAGTATAGCATAAGCAGGGATCTCGTCGTCGCCGATCAGGTCTTTTGTGAGGTTGAGTGTACCATCTTGCTGTATCTCTAGCAGCCGCATATTCTGTCGAGGTAGCTTCAGCCCCTTGTCGCATCTGGTAGAACATCAAGGGAACGCGCAAGTGGTCGATTGTTCGCTCTTTCGCCCCTGCAACTACAATTGTCCGTACGGCGGTGTGGGGGCTGGGCGTCAGCCGGGTTAGAGGTGAGGGGCATCGTGAGTAGGGCTACTGCACGGTGGGACTGGGTGCATCAGGCTGTCTGCTGCAGCCTGATTATGAGAAGCACCAACAGCTATACCCAATTTGGCGCCGTGGCTGGCTGGTTCATGCGGTTGTGTCAGAACCGGAAGGTTCTCATACAATGGAAAGCAAAGGGATGACATGTCACGTGTGTTGACCACTCAACTCCTACTACAAGCTTGTCAGTGCTGGCAGCCACTGTAGACCGCGGACGCATAGTGTGGCTTATCACCTGACGCCCGGACTCACCTGACGCCCGTTTTTTCGGTTGACCGATGTTATTGCATCTCAACTTCAACACCATATATCTCAGCCAAAATGGGTGATATTGAGGCTGCGATTGCAGCTGTGGAATCGCTGAGTCTAGGAGAAAAGGTTAATTACGCTAAAATTGCTGCGCAGTACAATGTGAGCCGGACAACGCTGTCGCGGCGATGCCAGGGAAAACAGCGCTCACCAGCCACCAAGACGTCTAATAAGCGTTTACTTAACCCACAACAAGAAGATAAGCTTATACAGTACTACACTAAGCTTTATAAGAGAGGCCTTCTACTATTAAGAGAGATGATTTGAAATTTCGCCTTAGAGATTGCTTAAAAACCCGCTGGTAAATGCTAGGTTAATTGTTTTATCTCTAGACATACTAACAAGCTCGTCACACGCTAGGCCTCTAGACTTGATACTACGCGCGGAAACGCTAACTCTACATATAAATATACACTCTACTTTAAGCTTTTATAGCGTAAAATTAACAAATACTCTATTAAGGCGCGGTATATATATAATATAGACAAGAAGGGCTTCTTACTTAGATACTTTACTAAGATAAAACAAGTCTTCTTACGCTACCTCTATAACTATAGGAAGATAAGATACCTTCTATAGAGTAGAAATAGAGAGTAGGTAACAACACTAGTATATATATACGCTAATAGGACTATGCTAACGCTAGCTCTTATATACGTGTAAGGGAGTTATCCCTTATATCTCTTATTTTCGTACTAATATTAGTAAGTTTACAACTTACTAATATTACAAACTTA